>JANKOD010000001.1:24637816-24648908 GCA_026284645.1 Erythroxylum acuminatum | reverse complement strand
TCTGTTTGAATGTTGATGGTAGTGCTTTAAATAATCCTGGAGATGCTGGAATTGGAGGTGTTTTTAGAGATCATTATGGGCGCTGGCTGCGTGGGTTTGCTGGCTATATTGGAGTTGCGACGAATATGACTGCCGAACTATTGGCCATAAGGATAGGGCTGCAAATAGCTTGGCGCATTGGGTTTCGAAAAATTATGGTGGTGTCGGACTACTTAGAGGCCCTTCGGTTGATATCTAGTGATGATTGGTTGTTTCACCCTTTGACTAATATTGTCGCTGATATCATTGTTTGTAAGGATTGGGATTGGGATATTTTATGGCGTCATTCTCTAAGGGAAGGAAATCGAGTAACAGATTCTCTTGCTAAACGAGGAAGCAGAAATCGACAGGAATTTCAAGAATGGGTTTCACCGCCTCCAGATCTCTTGCTAGATCTAGCTGCTGATGCTTTAGGAGTGTGCTTTTTGAGAGCTTGATTTTTCTTGTTCTTTATTTTAATTTTTGCTTTTTATCTTTCCGATGTACCAAAAAAAATAGCAAAGTAATACCAAACTTAGGTTTTGGTTTTTACGCAATTGCGCTTGAAAGAGGGACGTCAGGGTTCCTGCAGCGGAGGGGGGGACCTCTTTCCCGGTAAACATTATGGCTTGCCGCGGCCGCAGTTGTAAGTTGGTCCTCTCCGTCTAATCGATCCATAAGCTTCAAGATTTACATAAAAACATATATTTCCCAAATTAAGCAAACTTTGACGGTAATAATACAAAGAGAGAGCATAAATTAATAATAATAAATATTTTTATTTTTATTTTGTAATATTATATTATGAGAATTTAATTTTGTCTCAACATTTATTTCTTTGAAGTTTTTAATTTTTTTATAAGTGTTAATAATAATATAAAAACTTTATATTTTTGTAAAGATGATGAAAAACATTACCATTAACTTTCATCATTATTATATTTTATCATTTAAGACGAAATATATAAATATATAATTTATATAAAAACTAATTCAATTTATAATTTAAAATTCAATATTTCAAAAATATTTAAGAAAATATAAATAACAACAACATCCAATAAGAGTCTCAATAAAATGCGGTGTCTGAAAGATCCAGTAGTACACAACGTTATCCCTACTTAATAAAAAGATTGTTTGTAAGGGACCCATATGTAATGCAAAACAATAATAATACAAAAATATATAAAAATGTATAAATAGAAATATATCATGCAATACATAATAAATATACATATATAACATGGTAAAAATTAACAATAAAAATAAAACAGGTAAATAAATATATCAACAAGAAAAAATATCAATAAAAGAATAAATTAAACTAACCATTATAATAAAGTAATTAAACCACGTAAGAAATTGTTTAGATTAAAGGACTAATAAGAAAGTACTTTATAATCAAAATATTAAGGCTAATTATAAAATAAAAGACTCGAAGAAAGATGTTTAAAAGAATTAATTACGGAATATTCTTTTCTTTGTTTTTTTTAAGACTCTTTATTTTATTAATTAGGGAGCATTCTTTTTATGAGTCCATATCTTCTGTCCAGTTTTATGGTGTCTTATTCTGTCCAATAAATCTCAACCATTTATTTATGTTAGTTTCGCATGGGTCCCGCAAAAATAAACGTGGGATTCGTATAAATGAATAGTTGAGATTCATTAGACAGAATAAGACACCATAAAACTGGACAGAAGATCTTGTCTCTCCTTTCATGGCCTATCAATTTGTGCCAACCAAATGTCACAAAGCGATTGGCTATTACAATCATAAAGACAGAAAGAAGTGATGTTATTCTTTTATGACTCACGTTTCCACCTTTTCTCTTTTTCAATTTTATCTCTTTGTACCCTATATCACAAAGTCTTATATGACGTAGAGTAGACTTGAGTTTTTTCTTAAAAAATGTTATTATAGTTCAAATTTTCCTACTTAATAATTTATTTAATAGATATTCAAAATTTTTATGAATAAACGAATGGATTAAGTCTTTTTAGCCATTGATGAATTTTTGTTTTCTCTCTTATTTAAAAGAGGTTAGAATCAATCAAAATTTTCTTAATGGTACACTTAATCATGTATTAGAATGATGTTATTATACCATATAGGATTAAGTCAATTAAAGTCTTTAAGATTGAATTGAATCGATAGTCAAACATGAAATTATTTTAAAACTTTCTTATTTTTAGTTGGATTATTTAGATTTTGCTAACCTACAAAAATGATTTGTTTATCTTTGCTGTTAGATATGTAAATTTCATTTAAGTTACTAGTTATTACGTTGATTTTCCAACTAAAAAAAAACGTATTTCCATTGAAAAATATTGACAGACACACTCACTGCTTAGTAGAACAAACACTGTTCTTTCGCAGGCAATGATTTGGAAAACAAACATTAGATTCACAAAACTTAAACCCAAGTGCGGACAAATGACCAAAAGAACTTTATTCTTCATCAGAAATTCACAGGTGTGGCGTTTCCGAACTTCAGTGTATCTACACCTTATGAAGTGTGGAGAGGTCTGAAACCCTGGGTAAGCCATTTAAAAGTTTTTAGTTGTATTGTCTATATTTTGGTGAAATCATCTTATCCCAAACTTGATGAAAAATACGACAAATGCATGTTTATTGACTATAGCTTGCAATCCAAAGCGTATAGACTATATAACCCAATTAGTAGCAAAATATTATGAGTAGAGATATCGTGTTTAATGAAAATTTTAACTAGTATTGGGATTTCAGCAAGGATGAAAATCCAATACCTCTTTCATTAGATGATGATACATCTGCGGTAGACGTAGAACCACAAGCCAAGAATTCATATTTTGTTAAAAGCGGTTCAAACTCCACTTTCTACTCTCTCAAGCGGCGGCAAATCAACTCCATAAGGCTCCCATACTCCCTCAAGCTCAATGTTGTGGGGCTAAAGTCAGTGTTCCAAACGAAGTTCAATGTCAATGGTAGCATTCAAAAGCCCAAGCTCGACTTGTGGCTAAGGGATACTTACAGTAGTAAGGAATCAATTTTGAGGAGACTTTTTTTCCCGATGCTAAATTTGAAACAGTAAGAGTTATTTTAGCATTGGCTTCCCAATTTCAATTACCAGTGCTTCAATTTGACGTGTCTACGTTTTTTAATGGTGATTTAGAGGAGGTAGTTTATGTCAAACAACCTGAAGGCTTTGTTATCAATCGCGAAGAAAACAAAGTCTATAGGTTGAAAAGAGCTCTTTATGGCCTAAAACAAACCCCACGTGTTTGGTATAATAAAATTGATTTGTTTTATTAAAAAAGGAGATTTACAAGAAGTGAAAATGAGCCCACTTTATACTTGAAGAAAAATAAATAGTTGTGGTGATTTCTTGGTGGTTTGTCTATATGTAAATGATATGATTTATATGGGCTCCTCAAAATCATTAATCGATGATTTCAAGCATTGCATGATGAAAAATTCGAGATGGCAGATTTGAGTTTACTGCAATATTTTTTGGGACTTAAAGTGATGCAAGCTGAAGATGGGATTTTCTGTGTCAAAAGAAATATTGTGTTGATCTTTTAAAGAGGATCAATATGATAAATTGTGAGATGACAGCAACTCCGATGAATGTTATTGAGAAGCTCCAGCGTGAAGATAGAATTGAGAAAGCCAACCCAATGCTCTTTAGAAGCCTAGTTGGTGGTTTAAATTATTTAACATATACTAGACCTGCCATTTCATTTTTTGCTAGTGTTGTGTTCAGGTTTATGTACTGTCCTACAAAGCAACACTTTGGTGTTGCCAAATTCTTCGTTATGTCGCTGGAACTGCTGATTTTGGCATTTGGTATTCTAAAGTACTAAATTTCATATTACTTGGTTTTAGTGATAGTGATTGGACAGGGTGCTTAGATGATCGGAAGAGCACTTCCGGCAGCATTTTAGTTTTGGTTCTGGAGCTATAACTTTGAGTTCAAAAGAACAAGAAACAATGGCTCTGTCATCATCTGAAGCAGAGTATGCAGCAACAACTTCAACAGCATGACAGGCTTTATGACTTCGGAAATTACTTGATGACTTTAACCTTGAGCAAAAGGAAGCTGCAGAGATTTTTTTTGACAACAGATCATCAATTGCAATGGCAAAAAATCTTGTTTTTCATGGTCGAACAAAGTACAACGATGTGCGGCAGCACTTCATTCGCAAGCTTGTAGCTGAAGGTAAAATAGAGCTGAAATTTTGTGGCACACATTCACAAGTAGCTGATATCTTTACAAATTCACTTCCTCAAGCAAAACATCACTTTTTCAGGCAATAGTTGGGAGTATTTGACTTTGAATTAAGGGGGAGTGTTGAATGGTTCGTTCAAATCTTAGTTGAGTTAGTGGGTTGTAGGGTCATTTTATTGGTTAAGCAAAATAAGTTAGTGTTTAGCTATAATCTTATTAGTGTATGTGATAGAAGAACAGAATTGATGTGTAAAAGTATTGTTTTTCTTGTATATGGATGAATAGCTTTACACTGTATATATACAAGTCTTGTAAGACAGGAGTTATCTTTCACAAACTTGGCTACAGAGAGTAAATTGGCAGTAAGATTAGGGACAATTAAAACATTATTGAGATGAAGAGAGCGAGTAGGAGTAGAGAAGGTTACATTACCAGTGGAGGATATAGGAAGAGTTTGGCCATTACCGACAATCACTTGATTTGGACCATTGTAAGGTGCTGTAGAGTCGACAAGATGAGGATCAGGTGTCATGTGATTGGTTGCTCCAGTATCCGGAAGACATTCAGGAATATTGCTAGAAGGAAGGATAGGTGAGTCTGAAGGTGGGTGAATGTTTAAGGCAGTGAAGGCAGTGGAAAGATTATTTGGATGTGGTGTAGAATTTGTGGGACAATTTCGAGAGGCAGAGTAACGGAATCGACATTGGGCCACAATGTGACCCCATTTCCAGCAAATTTGGCAACGGGTGGATTTATTTTGGGCAGTGGGCCGTGGGGAATAAATTAATTGGGTTGGGTATTGGTGAAAAGTCTGGTTTTGATGCTGTTGGGCTGGGTATTGATGCCCATCTGTTGAAAAAGTGGAGAGTCCATGCTGAAGCCCAAAACCATGCGGAAGCCCAGCTGAAGATCCATGTCCATTTGGTGGTCCAGGCAGGTTGGGGGCGCTGCCATTTGAAGAACCGATGTGTTGATTAGGGTTGAAACCCATGCGACCCCGACCCTGCCGTCCACGAGCGCCGCTGCGTCCGCTGGAGAAGGAGGACCTGTGACCTGCGTAGGAGGCAACAAACGCTGAATCGGAGGAAGGAGAAGAGTGAAAAGATAGTAACCTCTGTTCGTGAATGAGCAATTTTGCGCGAAGCTCGCCGAAGGAGACTGGAGATTTTTGGTGTTCAATGGCGGTGATAAAAGACTCATATTCCGACGGTAGTCCATTCAAGGTGAGAAGCACTAGGTCTTCATCGGGTATTTTGTCACCGATGGCAGCAAGCTCGTCGGCGGTCGCAGAGACGGAGGCAAGAAATTCAGTAATGGAGTTTGGTCCTTTCTTCAGTGTGTGGAGTTGACGCCGAAGGAGAGACCGTTGTGAAGTTGATTGTTGCATGAAGTGATTTTCAAGAGCAATCCAAAGATCCCGCGCAGTGGTACAACCGATTGCAAGTCTTGCAATCGAGCTAGTCAAAGAAGCGGTGAGAAAGCAGTACACTAATCTGTCAAGTTTTTGCCATTTGGGAAAATCTGAAGAGTCTTCATCCGGTGGTGTTATGGAGCCATCGACATATCCAACAAGATCAGAAGTGATGAGCACAGCATGAACTTGATTTCGCCAAACGAGGTAATTTGTTGAATTCAATTGTGTAGTAAGGAAATTTGTGATCTGGTTGAATGGTAGTGTTGGTGAATTGAGATCTGCCATTGAAGTGTGTTTGAGATGGTCTAAAAAAAAAGAAGGATGTTATGTGATTGTTGTTTCGGTATGTATTTGCTGGTTTGTGTGTAGGTTAGGTGTTTGAGAAAATGTCTGTTGGCTTGGATGTGAGGATTGGTAATCGAACTAGTGTATGTGTGGATCGGTAATGGAACTAATGTATCAGCTCTGATACCATGAAAGAATAGATAGAAGACAAGAATTGATATTTAACTGAACTGTTTTTTTTGTTGTATCTTGATGAATTGCTTTACACTGTATTTATACAAGTTTGTGATAATCTAAGCTTTTGAGATAGGATAAGATACAAATGAATTCAAATGAGATTACATGAGATAAAATCAAATACATGATAATACAGATCATAATAATGCTGGTAGGATTGTAGAAGATCTTCACATGTTTATCAAAACGAATTGGTGTTGAAATCATGGGCAAATTTCACTTCCTTCGTTTGTTTAACCATGGGCAAATTTAACAAATTTGAATTGGTGTTGAAATCATATTGTTTCTTTCTCTCCCGCTTGCCCGAGCTTATATTGTTATAAATTTCCTCTTCAATGATCTGTCGAGCTCGTAGCCTTATACTCTTGTTATGGTGTTACCTTTTGCACGTCTCTTGTGTAGTTGTAGTTTCATGAAAGCGTGCGACTCTTCTGAGTTTTGGATTTCTAGTAAGTGTTGTTTTACTTGGTGGGTGTAGTTTGGAAGTATTTCGTTGCGTTTTTACTGGGATTTTTTCTTAGCTCTCGAAGTTTATTCGTGGTCTTGTACTATGCTGCTTGTGTGTAGAACATTGGGAGTAATGGAGTCTTCTGGAGTCTGTCTGTCTTGTCTCTTGGAACTGGTTCCTGCACTCATTTGGTGTTTTTAGAAGCTCTGTTTTGTGGTGTTTTGAAGGGCCTTGTTCTTTGGAAGCAAGGCCGATTACCCTGGGGTGTTTTCGCCGCGCAGAGTTAGATCAGGTACTTCTTTTTATTTCCCTTTTCACTTTTCCCATCTGGTTTCTTTGTTTTTTTGATTGTTTTAGGTTGTAAGATTCTTTGGCCTTGTTGTTTGATAATCTGAATTTTCTGCATCTGGGGTTGCTGAAAATTAGGCTTTTTTTCTCTGTCTGAGTGTTTTTTTGCTATTAACTTCTAGTCTCTTTTAGGGAAGTTATCTGTTTATAGAGTTTCAGTTGTAGTACAAAGTATAATAAGAGAGATGAGAAGAACTCTTTAAATTATGAGTATACTAAAATAAAATAAGTTTATTTTAGTACAAAGTACAAAGAGTGCGTTTTTTGGGTTTTTATAATGACATAGCTTTATTATTAGTACAGCTGATTTGATTTTCAAATAAACAAAAAAAGAAGTACTTAGTCCTATAATACAATATGGAGATTATTCATTAGAGTGTAGAAGTCTCGTGAAATGTTTCATATAACGTTAACCAAACAATAACTGAACTCGCTAGTAAAGTACTTATGGCATTGTTCCGAGTTGACATGTATAGGATGTACTCAGTGTGCCCGAGCCTGTTGGTTAACCACAGGAAGTATGGGTGCTGGATCCCTACGAAGAAATCTACTCTTAATGGAGACACAAACCCAATTGATGGACATCTTAATTGTGTTGAAGAGAAGCTGAGGATCCACCGAAACAATGGAGATTCCATACAAGAGTATTCGGATCGAGCTTGGCAAGATCATTGAGGCGAGGGAAGCTACAGATAGAGCCCCGAACAAGAGGTTAAAACGATGAACAAAAGTCGCATACACTTGAGCATTACCTGAGAATTTCGCCAACTCGACGGCATATCCCAGGCAATAAACCAGCAAACAACCAGTAGCGAACAGAACTGTCATGGGGTGTTTTTCAAATGCAGAATCAGAATCATTTCCCTGATACTTGAGTTGAACAAAGTTAAGAAGCAGAGGCAAAATGAAGGAAAGATTGGCATGGGAAGAAGGATTTGTAGTAATCTGACGGTGATGGAGCACAACCTGGTTGCTTGTGCTTCGAATCACTGCATCAATATTGCCGGACTCAAGAAGGGAGACTGTTTCTGGCATATTTTCAAGAGGTGGGTTGATCAATATGTTGGTTTATGGCCTTATAGCCAATTTTAGTTAGATTGATATAGGAGGCATTCTGCGTCTGCTATTCACACTCTAAAAGTTGACTTCTTACTAAAACGGTACAACCAAACAAATCCCTGAAATTTTGCCGTGTAAATGAAAAAGCAGAAGAAAATTCTTGCTAGCTGGGTAGGTGAATGAAAACGCATAAAATATAGTCAGCATGGAAAATTATGCATATTCAAATAAGTTGAATAACCAGTCAAATACGTTAAATAACCAGTCGACAGAATAACCAGTCCACTTTTATGGGCGGGTATGTGCTGAGTCTGACTACTAAGTTCTAAGAATTAAAAGACCTCCTCTCTAAAATTATAATCATACTCAATTGGTGCAAAGTTGAATAGGTCTCCACTAAATTGTGTTTATGGAACGTCTTATTCGGTATAAGTTAGATGAATAAAAAACGTTAAATTTTAAAATAAGTTAAGGAATTGTGGTTAAAGAAAAAAGATATTTTCTTGTTATGTCTTACAGTAAGATTATTGTTTTATTATATGAAATCGCTCGCTTGACCTAAATTAGAAAATAAAAAAAAGAGTTGTAATTTTGTGTTGAAGAAATGAATAATAAAACAAAATAGCATGCCATTGGGGTTAACAGTAAAAAAACTAGAAAGAGAAATATCAAAAGAAACCAGCACGATCCAACAAAAGTAGTCTGCCATTTTATTTATCTCGACTTAGTGGGTGCCTTCAGAGTCTCTGCCATGTTGTTTATCTCTCTGGCTTTGTCTCCCAGTTTCTTTTCTGTGCGCATGACAATTTATTTAATACACACTCCAATTAAAAATGATTAATTAGTTTGAACAGACTCGCTAGTAAAGTACGGTATTAATCCTAGTTGTGGTTAAACACAGGAAGTATGCCTCCCTCATAGCTGTACGAAGAAATCCACTCCTAATGGAGACATGAACCGAATTGATGAACATCTCAATTGTGTTGAAGAGAAGTTGAGGATCCACCGAAACAACGATACAGATCCTGTACAAGAGTATTCGGATTGAGCTTGGAAAGATCGTTGATGCGACGGGCGGATCTACAATGGGCAAGTGGAGGCTCTTGCCCTGCTGCCTTCAATAAATTTTCTATAAAAAAATTATTATTTTAAGTTTTTCCTAAAAATAATTTTTTACTTTTATTAAAATTTCGTTCTCATTAAAAATAAAATTTTATTTTTATTAAAATTTTTCCCTCGTTCAAAAAAATTTCTGAACGGGAGCGAAGCTATAGGTAGAGACCCCGAACAAGAAGTTAAAACGATGGGCAAAAATCGCATACACTTGAGCATTACCTGATAATTTCGACAATTCGATGGCATATAACAGGCAATAAGCCAGTAGTGAACAGAACTGTCATGGGGTGTTTAGAATCACTGGATTGATTGTCTGAGGAAAAGAAGCATCAAAAGCCTGTTTCGGTAGACACTCTATTTGGAGTTCATCGTCGTCAATGAAGGTCAGGAGACCCTTTCCGCACAAAGCATCATAAAGATAGCTGCTGAAACTGCGACGAGTGCCTTTACCCCTGAAGCGTATGAAACATCGTACTTCCGTTGATAAGGACTGTGGGAGGCCAAAGAAGAAGAGCAAGAAGCTATTGTTGTTGAAGATGAGTATCGCAACACTTGGTGCATTATTTAAGAAAGAAATCCAACGACTTGACGTCGCCCCACCGACTTGAGGTCAATAAAATAAAGATATTTTGAACTTTCCCAAGCCCGTGTCCCACGCCTATTCATTAACGGGGTTTCACTGATCCCCTGTCCCAAATCTCAATACATCCCACCCATCTATTTATGTGGGTCCCACATAAATAGATGGGTGGGATGTATTGGGACAGAATAGATACACCATGTTTGGGACAGAGGATCAGTCCCCTTTCCCAAGCGCGTTATTTCTCTTTCGTTTATTTTCACGTTCGAGTCAACTTGTGCGGCGTCTTCTTTAATAAATTCAAGGTTTCAAACAGGCAGGTAATTTCCCTGAACTTTCCCAAGCGCCTTATTTCCCTGAACTCCCTCTCTCTCTCGCTTGGGTAGGTGAAAACGGATTAAGATCTAGTCAGCGCTGGGTCTGGGTCTGGGTAGGTGAAAACGAATAAAATCTAGTCAGCGTTCACTTTTGCCAAGATACATTTCAAAGATACGTAATTTCCCCGAACTTTCCCTAAACGCGTTTCCTCTCTTTCATTTGTTTTCACGTTCGCGTCAACTTGTGCGTCTGTCTCAGTCGACTTTTTTTTTTTTTTTTTTGTAACAAAATGGTGAGCGAAGCTCGTAATCCAAACAAATTAGCGCAAGTACATAACACCAACTAAATCATGATGAAGCCAAGAGAGATGCAGGGGATTCTACTGGTTATAGAGATTGCCTTGTTAATGGAGCTGTTATGGAGTCTTCCACGGAGGAAGTTTTTGAAATTCCAGAGGTTGTTCTGCATGAGGGACATATTGCTTTTGACAAATCGGGATCTTTTCCCGTTATTCAAATCTCTAAGGGTTTGAAAGCCAGATTGTGTCGTAATCTTCGGAACGCGGTCGTTGTCAGTCTTCTTGGTAGGACTATTGGCTATAAAGCTTTATGTTCCGGATTGCAGAGTATGTGGGATACTTCTCAAGCTAGAATTCTGGACATAGGCAGAGGTTTCTTTCTTGTTCAGTTCTCAGATGCTGCCGCTTACACGAAGGCTTTATGTGAAGGACCATGGGTTATTAATGGGGCCTATCTTTTAGTCCAACAATGGACTCCAGATTTCAGAGTCTCCCATGGCACAGTACCTTCTACCACTGTGTGGATTCGTCTTCCTGTACTGCCACTGCAGTATTATTCTGTGAAGGTGTTATCGGCTATCGCTGCTGCGATTGGGCCAGTTGTCAAAATTGATTATAATACTAGTGAGCTACACCGTGGTCGATTTGCTCGTGTTGCTGTTACTATTAATCTTCATGACCCTCTGGTTTCCATGTTGCAGATTGATAATGAAATTCAGAAAGTAGAGTATGAGAATCTTATTGACATTTGCTTTGCTTGTGG
>JANKOD010000001.1:24580156-24599359 GCA_026284645.1 Erythroxylum acuminatum | reverse complement strand
TGTCTTTATTTATATTAATTGTGGTTATTATTTATATGTAAAATATTTAAAAATTATTGTTATTTCATATTAATTGTAATTATTATTTATTATTAAGATTTTTGAAACAGTAAACTAGTAAAGTATACAGTATAATTAGATAATATACCACTATTTTGCAATTTTTAAAAATTTTAAGGATTATTTCATAAATTTAAAACAAAATTCGAAACCGTACCGAATACCAACCAATATCAGTGCAATTCCGCTCCAAAACTTAATTCAATATCGAGTCCGGTATAGTATTCATAACTTTGGCTAAAACATCGATCGAATTAAATTTAAAAACTTAAAATTTTTCTACATAAAATAATAATTATCTATGCATAAAAAATATGATAAAATTATTTACAATTTATTTAATAAATAGTAACGTATTTATAGAAAGTGATTATAGATTATGTAACCAAACATATTAGTTTAACATAGTTACAATATATTTAATAAATATTTTTAAAATTTATATATACATATGAAAATTTATTATAAGTTTTGAAATATATAAAGATAAGATTTTCATCTAAATTTATAAGAAATATTTAACAAATATTCAAATAAAATCAATTGGGCTACGAAATTGATAAACCAATCAAATCTTTCACATTTTCAAACTACATTCTGCCGCATCTAACAAAATAATATATCAGGTCTACGGAATAGGCTATTGGGCTAGCATTTTATCAAACACTTGGCAAAAGTTAATCAAAATGGATACGAAATCCAAGCTGTATATGTTTCGTTAAATTTTTTTTTTCACGAGACATCAACACAATAGTAAAAATCGGTCAAAAACGTTGAGAACCATAACAATAACAGTAACCATCGGTCAAAAACGTTGAGAACAGGAACAAACACTCGAACAGAACCAGAGAGGCAAAGCACCACAATCAAGCATCCAAAGCGGACCCTAATAGGAACCTTTAACCCCTAGACCCAAAACCATAAACCAGACACCACAACACCGTCCAAACACCCAAACCTAACCCAAATCTAACGGCTCTAGTTTCTCCAGTTCCCATCCGAAGCACCACCACCTCTCGAGTACCGTGACCCGCCATCGCCGTAATTCCTGTCACGTCCACCGCCATAGCCACCACCGCCATTTCCACGGTTGAACCCACCGCCACGGCCACCACCTTCTCGGCGATCGTTACCTCCAAAACCACCGCCACGATTGTATCCACCGCCACCGCCTCCGCCACCGCTTCCGCGAGACTGAGCTTCGTTGACGGTTATATTTCGGCCGTCGAGGTTCTGGCCGTTCATATTCTCAATTGCGTCTCTCATCGATTTCTCGTTGTTGAAAGTTACGAATCCAAAGCCACGTGACCTCCCAGTCTCGCGATCATTGATAATCTGCACCAAAATTTGCGGATCTGCTTAGATCTATGAATCAAACACGCAATAACCAAAAAATTGAAAAGAAAAATTTGAAAAAATCGATCGTTCTTCGCCCAGAGGATGAAAATGAACGTACCGAATGGGGATTAGTAACATAATAAGAGAGAATCACAGTAACACAGAGATTTAATAGTAACACAAACAGATCACAGATTTTTGGATCGAGACAAGGCCGAAACGGTTCGGGTCAGATCCGATCTGTCGTTAAACGGACCTTCGATTCGAGAATCTCGCCAAAGGGACTAAAGGCCTCCATGAGGGCTTGATCGGTTGTGGCCCAAGCTAGGCCGCCGACGAAGCACCGGTACTCAACATCTGCTGAAGCCATTATCGAAACCCTAGGGACGATATGGTAACTTCCCAAAGAGATAAAAGAGAGAATGAGAGTAATAAGGGGCCTGAGAGCGGCGTTTTATAGATTTTTGGGAGAGTTAACTAGGGTTACTTTAGGGCCAATACTGCTAGATCAGCTACTGTTTGGTTACAGGAACAAGCGTATCCCAAACGGCAGCTAATGCATTGGGCTCGGCATTGTCCACGGTGGGAAAATCGAAAAATTCAGGCATACAATAGTGGCACATTCAGGGGGGTCATTTTAAACCATGGTTTAAAGCCCGGTGACTGATGTGTGGGGTCTACAGTCACGCGCTTTGCCGATATTGTGGATATACATAATCATTGATCTATTATTTTTATACAAACATGACGATAATCATCGGGAGTGTGATGTCGGCAAAATATCTCAAGTGTTTAAATTATGATTTTGCCCTTCCTCAATACAAAGAGTGGGGATCCTGGCGATTTGAAGTTTAAAATATCCCATCCCCGGAGATTATAGATACTTTTGCCTTGTCAAATTTTCAAATAATAACTAAAAGACAGAATTACATAGTTAGGATTGACAATGCTACTCTAATATAGTCCCTTTTTCACTTTCTTTCTTTTGAACGACAATTAAAAGAGATGAATTTACTGCCAGAAAATGAGGGAACAATATGACAGATAGATATCGAGAGAGAGAAAAATGTACTTCTTACGTGTCTTGAATTGTTCATGAAAGGATTAAAAACGAAGGAAATGCGAAATATCTGATTTCGGTTTCATCTAAACTTTTGAAGCAGTTTTTAAGGCCAAAACGAGTTTCAATCTCTCAGGACCTTCACGGAAAATGTTCACGAACATACGGTTAATGTCTTTCTATAATTTTTTCAAAACATAAATGCTCTTAATGGGTCAGAAGATTTGTATGTTTACGAATGATATGAGCAACTACAACAGACCTTAACCTTTATGTAGTTTCCATATTGAGCTTCTCCATTACAAGCTCATATCATGGATCTAGCTCACACTAATCGGAATATATTTTTTACCCAAACTTTAACCCATTGATTTAGATCAATTATTGGGTCATTTTATTATCTTTATCTGGATCAAATTACGTAACTTAACCGTTAAGTTACTAAAAATCGAAAATTACAATTAATAGTTGTCAAGCTTTATGATAAAGGACATAATTGTCCAACATTCCTCTTTTTTGACAAGCATTAATTGCAGACTTGACTCTAGTTTAAAAAGAGTTTTAAAGAAAACCTGAAGGGGTGTAGCAGTTTCGCAAACTCTTCAATTTGATCGCAGTTACTTGTAAGGTTCTGCCGTAGTTACTTATAACTATATATGTTAGTTACTAGATATAAAGTAACTATATCAGCAACTGTTAATTTTTTTGTACCAAACGGAAACAAAAAAAATAAATATAAAATAAACAGATAAACACCAAAATTTGGTAACGCAATTCGGCACACCTTGCCTATATCTGCGGGGCCTTCACCCAGCTTAATTCTTTCACTAATGACAATAGTTTTATACAAGGTTTTACTGAGCTGACACCACTCAACCCTTGACACTATCCATCATCCTCACTACCCGTGAAAGAATTTCACACCCAATAACACGACCGACTCGTGTTAACCTCAACAAAGGATTTACATACACTGTTTAATAATAAAGACAATTAAGCAAACAACTTAAGTGATTAAAATAATTACAAATAAAAACGAAAATACTTGAGATAGAGAGAAACAACTTTCCGATAAATTCAACTCCTTCCAAGACAGTTCTGAAAGTTGTTCATTAATTAAATTATTGTAGTTAGTTGCTGGGATTTTTTGGCCTTACTTTCAACTATGAATCATCAAAGGCGGCCAATAAATACATCAGAAGATTGACGTTGAAGAATTGAAGACCAATGCTCAGAGCAACCAGAAAAACATCAACGATAACAATCCCCAAGACAAAAACACAGCATTAACTTAAGATGATCTTTTCTTTTTGCAACCAATAAAAGTAACTCGCGATAGAGTGCAGCCCTCATACAGACAATCTTGGGTTACACAAGAAACTCAATAGAAACCCAGCTCACATAAACGTTGCTACACCACCACCAAAAGCACTAAAGATTGCTGTCAATTCACACAACAAAGACCCCACAACAAAGACCCAAAAACCATACAAAAACCCTTGGCCATACCTCTGAAATTCCAGCAATAAATCTTGACTCTCACACACGTAATCCATCATACTTCTTGTCAAGATACACATTAATTAAGGATAGGACTCTATCACAACTAGAAGATTATCATCAATAGCTTTTTGAATCCAAGTTATTATCCAATTAATATCTTATATGTCCAATTAATGAATAAGATGCCAAAACTAAATAAAAAGATATATACTATATATCTTAACAATTACTTTTACATCCACTGAGGCAACTATATTTTGCATTTTTCAAAAATTAATTTCACTTAATTTTAAGAGTAAATTAAAAATTTAAATTAATTTCAATTTTATAATATTAACTCAAAATTAAAAATAATACTAAAATATTTAAATTTTAATTTATTATCAAGATAGTTCAACAATAAATTACTTTTATCATCTTAATATTTATGATGTGATTATCAAATATTTATTATTTTTAATTCATTACTAATTTTTTTAAATTTTAAATTTTAATTTTAAAACTAATTCATTTTCTTTACCGTACCCATTTGCTTTTGATTTTTTCCAATACTATTTTTGTTCCAAGTTACTAGACACTAGACCAAGTCCAGTGTTGGAGAAACTCCTGCTTTTCTGGCCACATTGTTGACCATCCATCCTATCTTGAGACTTTCAGTTTTGGTCTAGAGAAACTCCTACTTTTCTGGCCACATTGTTGACCATCCATCCTATCTTGAGACTTTCGGTGATTTTAGATGATTTTATGGTTTGTGTAGCTCTAACTTCTCACAAAGTTTTTCTACCAATTCCTATAGCTCACCTATTGATAAACAAATATATTAAGAATGATGTTTTCTTAATATGATAAACACGTCAATATACTTGTAAAAATAACACATCAATATGACAAAGTTCTTCTACCAGTTCCTATAGCCTAAGTTCTCTAAGGCTTAGAAAAATTAATAAAAATGAAAATAAAAAGAAAAAAGAAAAGTAAACATGAGAATATAATTGTTGAAAACTTAACTTGTAAAAATAACGCAAAACGAAATTGAAGTTGAGCAACACAAAACTAACAATAGAAAATTAACCAAGAGAATTAACCAATTACGAAGGAAGAGATTTATCCTACCATCAATGTGAATCTAGTCACTTATATGTTAATATGGTGTCGGTTCTAGACTATTAAAATTATAGAAGTAAACTTAATACACCATAATGTATATAGTTTACTTTAAATATTTTCAGTACCTAGCCAATTTCCAGTACACATCAACACTTTCAAAGTTTTTAGATGAAATCGATTGTAATTAGGACTTACTATCCAACTACTGGTATTAAAAGTTGACTCAAAAGCAATAGTATAAACTAGAATAGCTAACAGATCTCGTACAATTGTTTGTATAATCATATTTCGAGCTCCATTCAACTTCACCACATTAATATATCAAAATGCTCATTAATTATGGCATAAATATTAACTTCTAAATAATTGTCCAAGTTTATTATACTAAATGAAATTCTAGTCCTCTATTTCCTTTATGAATTCCTTGAAACTATAATTGAAATTGAAACAACTAAATTTCTTGCTAGATGAGGATTACTAACATAAAGTAAAGTTGTCACTGAACTACTATGATCTAACTTTTTACCCATTTTTGATTGATAATCATTAAACAAATTATATGAAAATTGTCTAATGATATTAATATATACTAAAACTCAATCACTATACAATATCTGAAAATAGTATTAGAAAGAAAACAAAAAAGGAATGAAGACTGAAGCTTTTGATTAATTGTTTTTCCTTAACTTAAAAATACCTGCCGAGTCACAATATATAGACCCAGGACATGTGCTAACAGATCTAGCCTTATACGTAGCTAACAACCGAATCCAATCTAAACAGCTATATTCTAACAACCGAATCCAATCTAAATAGCTATATTCGAACAACTTTATCAAAAATAGAGATTATCTTGGACTATTCAACAACTAAATACACCCAATTAACAGTGGATAAAATATAGTCAGCCTTATTACTCCAAATCACCTTATTTCTCTATATTTTTTTGCAACAGGTCATATTGACCACAATAATCATCCTTATTGCTTCTGTGATCTTTAATATCCCCCCGCAAACTGAGCCGGGGCTGAAGGCACAGTTTGGTGAGAAATGTCTTGATTAATGCCTTGGGAACTGGTTTTGTGAAAATGTCTGCTACCTGTTGCTCTGTTGGAATGTACTTAGTCACGAGGAGTCCAAGAGCCACTTTTTCTCTGACAAAGTGATAGTCTAGCTCTATATGTTTTGACCGAGCATGAAACACTGGATTCACGGTGAGATATAGTGCACTGATGTTGTCACAAAATATTGTAGGCGACATTTTTTGAGGAATTGAGAAATCCTGTAAGAGATATGTCAACCATGTAAGTTCTGCAGCAGTGTTAGCTAGAGCTCTGTATTCAGCCTCTGTGCTTGACCTTGAGACCGTGTGTTGCTTTTTGGCACACCATGAGATAATGTTTTGTCCCAGAAATGTGCAATATCCTGTTGTTGAGCGTCTTGTCAGTGGACAACCTGCCCAATCTGCATCGGCGTATCCCTGCAAATTCAAGGTAGAATTTTTTGTTAGATATATTCCGAGATCAAGTGTGCCTTTGACATATCGCAGGATGCGATGTACAAGTTTCATGTGTCCCTCAGTTGGTGCCTGCATAAATTGAGAAACAAAATTGACACTGTAAGCAATATCTGGACGTGTAAGCGTTAAATATTGCAGTGCTCCAACCAAACTTCTGTATGACGTCGGATCGGGTATTGCCTCTGAACCTGTAATGGTTGGTTTCCCTTCAAGAGGTGTGGCCTTGGGTTTACAATTACTCATGTTGGACCTGTCTAACAATGTTAGAGCATATTGTGTCTGTGAAAGCAGTAGTCCATCTTGTAACGTGGTTACTTCAATGCCCAAAAAGTGATGTAATGCTCCAAGATCCTTCATGGAAAATTCCCTACACAACAATTTAACAAATAAATCTATTAGTTTTGAGGAAGATCCTGTTAAAAGCATATCATCCACATAAATCAACAATGCAAGTATGCCATGCTCCGACTTAAACATAAAAAGAGAAGGGTCAGCTAGGCTACAAATAAATCCGTAGGAAATTAAAAAACTGCTGAGCCTATCAAACCATGCACGCGGAGCCTGTTTGAGGCCATATAATGCCCTTTTTAGCTTGCAAACATATGATGGACATTTTTGATCGATCATTCCTGGGGGTTGTTCCATATACAGATCTTCACTGATGTGGCCATGTAGGAATGCATTTTTAACATCAAGTTGTCTCACTGGCCAACCTCGAACCAAAGCAATTGATAAGACCAATCGTATTGTTCCTGGTTTGATCACCGGTGAGTATGTCTCTGTATAATCTAGCCCAGCAACTTGATGATAGCCTTTGGCAACCAACCTTGCCTTTAATCGCTCTAGAGAACCATCAGCTTTTAGCTTTGTCTTGAAGACCCATTTGCTTCCGATAATGTGCATGTTTGGTGTCCGCGGAACGAGTGTCCACGTTTCATTCTTGTGAAGAGCTGATATTTCATCGTCCATGGCTTGTTTCCACCCCACATGTGCTAAAGCTTGTTTCACCGACCTGGGTTCTTTAGGGATGGAGGAATTTGTAGTGAGAATTAAGGCATACTTTGGGTTTGGTTTGACAATCCCGCTTTGTGAACGGGTGACAACTTGATGACGGACTGGGTTTACATGGAGCAGTGGTGGTGGTGGTTGTTGGGCAGCACTCGTCGGTGGTGATGATGTTGATGGTTGGGTGACAGTTTGTGGTGAGGGTGGTGAGTGAGATGACGATGATGTTGGTTCAGCGGCGGTTTGTGGTTGAGATGAGGAAACTGTCACTGGATGGATTGAAGATGATGGTTCGGTAGAGGTTTGTGGAGTTATGGAATTGACCGGCTGTGGAGGAGTATAGAGGTCGGCTGGTTGTGGAGAAGATGGTGGATGGAAAACGACTGTGGATGGAACAGTATTGGGTGTTGGAGGATTTGTTCGAATGTGTGGAGGATAATGATTAATATGGTTTGGCAGATAAGGAATTGGGTTTGAAATCAATGATTGAGAGAGAGAATTTGGGTCTGCTGTTGGAGTATTAGTAGGAGTGACAATTGTTGGACTTATCCATGTGTCAAGAAGCTGCAAGATCTGCACTGTTGGAGTAGTCCCAATTTTTTGCTTATACGGGAACACTTCTTCATCAAATACCACATGTCTCGACATAATGTATTTCTGATTTTTTGGATCAAAACACTTATATCCTTTATACTGATCACTGTATCCTGCAAATACACAAACAGTGGATTTGGGGTCAAATTTATTCTTTTTTGTATCCCACGTATATGGGAAGCATTTACACCCAAATACTCTTAACATTGAATAATCTGGGTGTTTTTTATGTAATCTAAAAAATGGTGAGTCAAATGAAATTGAAGATGATGGTAATCGATTAATTAAAAATACTGCAGTACTGAATGCGTCAATCCATAGTGATAATGGAACCCGACTATGAAACAACATTGACATTCCAAGTTCTCGTATTATTCGATGTCGGCGTTCAACTGTACCAGACTGCTCCGGAGTATACGGACAAGAAATGTGATGAATTATTCCTGCATTTAAAAAATGATTTGTTAGCAGAGAATTAATAAATTCTCCTCCGCCATCTGATTGAAAAATTTTTATGACAGCGTTAAATTGACGATGTACATAATTTTCAAAAGCAAGAAATGCAGAATAAAAATCAGATTTTGCGCGCAATGGTATCAGCCATGTATATTTGGAGAAATCATCGACAAGACATGCATAGTATTTGAATTTTCCTGTAGATAGAACTGGAGCAGGTCCCCATAAATCACAATGTATTTTCTCGAACGCAACAGTAGTTGAATTGGTACTTTTATTGAAAGGAAATTTGCTAAGCTTGCCTAACTGACAACTGTCACACACTTGTTTTAATTTTAACGGGCCATTAACAGTAATGAGATCTTTATTATGCAAATGATTTAAAGCAGAAGCTTGTGGGTGTCCAAGACGTTGGTGCCAGATATCCGCACTGCATGATTTGAATCTATAAGAGAAATTTGCTTCTGGACTACTAGAAATTGTATATAAATCACCCTTCCGTGGTCCCTGCATGATTATCTCGCCTGTCTTCCTTTCCTTTATAAGAAAAGAATCATTAGTAAATTCACAATTAACCGGAAATTGCGAAGTTAATTTACTTACAGATAATAGATTTTTTTGTAAGTCAGGAACATACAAAATTTCTGAGAGTGGTAGTGCACGATTATTTTTATGAATAACAGAACCACCAATACCAACTATAGGAATTGACGATCCATCTCCTATCATGACTGAGTCACTTCCTGTATATTTATGTAAATCAGACAACATACCTTCACTTCCAGTCATGTGATTTGTAGCTGCCGTGTCTGATGTCCAGTCATGATCAGTTACTGTATTGTCCAGTGTCAATGCTGCCAGTGCTTGAGGAAGTGCGTAAGGCTGAGCTGCAGGTTTAGAGATCCACCAACAAATTTTTGCTATATGCCCTGGTTTACCGCAGTATTGGCAGGTTTCATTGCGATATAACTCACGCTCTGCGGCTGTCATGCGTTTCTGCCCCAGAGGAGGGGGACGACGTTGCTGTGAGGATGTTGCTTGAGGGTGACTTCGAGCCTGCTGAGCCTGAAAACCTCGACCATCAGAGTTAAAGGTGGGACTTTGATTTTTACCTGCAGTATTGTTCTTCTGAGTATAGAAAGCAAGATGAGCCGTTGGTGAAGACACGTTAGAAATCCAATTCCGGCGTTGATCCAAATTCTGCAGTTGTGAAATTAATTCACTGTACGACGGACGTGGTGGTTTGAGCATTGTGGTTGTGAACGTCTCATAGTGTGGCCCAAGACTGGTGAGAAGGCAGTAAACCCGTTCTTGTTCTGGTACAGGTTTTCCAATTGCTGCCAAATTGTCACATAGAGATTTGAAGCTGCGAATGTGATCTTCAATGTTGGTGTTGTCTTCTTTACGAAGATAAGTGAGTTGTTGACGCAAGGTAAACTCTCTTTCTTGTGAGTCCTTTGCATATGATTCCTTTAGAGCTTCCCAGACTTTGTATGCTGTGTCAAGACCAATGACGAGTCCGAGAGATTCTTCAGACAAAGTGCCAATGATCCAGCCGCGTAGTAGCCGGTCAGCCTTTTTCCAAGCTGCAAAATTCTGCACTTCTGCGGCAGTTGCAGTGTCTCTTGATGTTGGATTTTCTGGGGAAATGGTTACTAGATGATCGACTAGTTCTTGACTTTCAGCGAGACCTAATACCTGTTCTCTCCACAGTAAATAGTTGGTTTGTGTGAGTTTGAGGGTCACAAAATTTCCAACATTCAATGACATTGATAGAGAAGCCATTGTTAATTGATGATGAAGGTATAGAAACAGGATGAACCGCTCTGATACCAAGAAAGAAAACAAAAAAGGAATGAAGACTGAAGCTTTTGATTAATTGTTTTTCCTTAACACTAAAATACCTGCCGTGAGTCACAATATATAGACCCAGGACATGTACTAACAGATCTAGCCTTATACGTAGCTAACAACCAAATCCAATCTAAACAGCCTGAATCCAATCTAAACAGCTATATTCAAACAACTTTGACTAACAACTTTATCAGAAATAGAGATTATCCTGGACTCTTCAACAACTCAATACACCCAAAAAATATAGTCAGCCTTATTACTCCAAATCACCTTATTTCTCCATATTTTTTTTGCAACAGGTCATATTGACCACAATAATCATCCTTATTGCTCCTGTGATCTTTAATAAAACCCACTAAAGGATGTCTTTTACTTGTGATTTAAAGTTTTTTATATTATTCTCAACCGCCAATTCTGCTAATTATTTGGCTTTGTTTGGCAAACGACAAATTACATTAGTTTTTTTTTTTTGAAAGGTAAAGGAAACTTTCATTAATCATATAAATTATATTAGTTAATAGCTGATTTTATCAACTGATATGACTAGCGAATAATATTAGTTATTTATTAAAGATATTTAGTAAAATTAGTTGTTTAGCAGTTGATGTTGATGTGTAAAATTACATATAAGAGCATGACTTTAAAATATTAATATTTCGTTAAATATTCTTATAAAAATTTAGATTTTATATTTTTAATTTTACAAAAATTAAGTTTATAATTTTGATAAAAAATTAGTATTTCGTTAAATATTCTTATAAAAATTAATTCATTCATGTATACCAAAGCTAAGTTTGTTTTTTTTTTTGAGAAATTAAATACCAAAGCCAAGTTGACGAAGGAAAGGAACATATATGTCTAAGTGCACAATCTGTCGTTTAAAATAAGTTGAACTAAAATGCTACTTCTTTTGAGTTTTTAAAAAATCAGTTGGTTGAGTTCAACCAACTTAGTCGGCTGATTACTAAATATTAAAAACAGCTGGTTAACA
This sequence comes from Erythroxylum acuminatum, assembly GCA_026284645.1. NCBI lineage: Eukaryota > Viridiplantae > Streptophyta > Magnoliopsida > Malpighiales > Erythroxylaceae > Erythroxylum > Erythroxylum acuminatum. Next base: position 24,587,872 of record JANKOD010000001.1, on the reverse strand, counting down.
AAGCCAATTAGTTAAATTTATTTAACCAACTATTTTTTAGCTAATAAGCTAATAACCGAACGGGCCTTTATATACTTGTAAAACAAATTTTGTTAAAGAAATATATTTGCTGCTTTTGTTTGATTAAAAGATTTGAAGTTTTGGACAAATACATGCTCTATTCACCTATCTTTTGCATATTATGCTAAATTCAAACTTAAAAAAGTGATTTAAAAATTTAGTTGGCTCGAGCAATTCAACTGTAAAAACTTCAAAGCATCTAACTTTTCAGTTTGGCTTTTCAATTTTTCTGTTCAATTTATTTTAATAACTAGTGTTGTTAAAAATGATTAATTAATTAATTAATTAATCAATTTTTATAAATTAATAAGCTTTTTATAAACAAAAATAAATCATTCATTTTTCATTTAACAACCTATTTTTAGTTAAATTTTAAATTTTTTTAAGAATAAGGATGATATCTTTCAATAATGTTTTAAATTTTTTAATTTTATTCAAGCTTTAGCGGATTTATGATGGTCTAATATCAGTTAAATCTTTTGAACTTTAAATTTCTTATTTTATAGGTTTAACATATTTGATTTTAAAACAATGCTTATAATAATTCATAAAAATAACTTCTAAGAATAAAAATACTATAAATAATTATGAATTATGTTAAGATATGCATTAAGATATCTTAATTAATTTATTTTAGACAATTGTAATTGGACATGGTTGGTTATTTGTGAAATATCATTATGACAATATTCTACCTATGTGGATTCCTTAAAAATAAGATTGCATGAGGATAAAATCGTGTTATTGAATTTCATTGGAATAAAATTACCATATTTTGATGAAGATAATTTGAGTAGCTGTGTTTTTCTCTAGTTGATGTGCTATGTATGTATTGTTTTCGAGGGAAAAACGTACAAGAGAGTGTTTTTATTTCAAATGTTTTTGTTGACGGAGCCGCTTATTTAGGGAGTGTTTTTTATCTCAAGAGGCTTTATTGATTTAATCACTGTTTGATTATCATCTTTATTAACAATTATTATTGCTAAAAAAATTTATTGAAATTAGCACGAGATAATTATGTTGTTGAGAATGATTTACTTTCATAAGGTAGGAGTCGGTTCAGTAAAGTATTATATCATAAATAAAAGTTGATTAAATCAAGTGAAAATCTTACAGACGTAAGTAAGATGTGCCGAGCCGTATTATCAAATCTTAATTGTTGATTTGTTATTTGCATGTTTAATTTTTTCATTTGCATTTTTAAAAAAAATTAACAATAGCTAATAAAGTTACTTTGTATCAAGCAACCAGCTTGAATCTCCCACGAAACTTTCAAATTCAAGTTGAAAATAAATAAAATAAAATTATTAAACTAATTTCTATAAATATATAGTTTAATTAAAATAAAATATCAAAACCCGGTAAATTTTGGGATTTTGTGCGTAAAAACAATCATGTCTCCTAATTGTAGACCACATAATTTCTTTTAAAAAACATAGAAATATTTATATAAATGACCTCAAAAATAGGTTATATCTAACCTCGGAAGCCTGAAGATACCAAACTTAACTTGCCTTCACTGGTTTCTTCCCCTTCTTCAAGAAAATCATTAACTATTGCCAAGGTAGGTCTTAAAACCTCTTTTCTCCATGCATATGCAGCTTCTTCTCCATTTTTCTCATAAGCACCTGTTGCATCGACAGCCATAGCTGAATCAAAAGACAACACATATAAACTAGTTAGATTCTCTAATCTTTCCAAGCTGTGAAGTCACTAGTTTATATGTGTATCTTTTGATTCAGCCATCGCCATCGCCATCCCTACTCCGGAACTCCTATAGCTCGCCTGATGCCCCGAGATTAGTCGGCGGCAAGATCGAATATCCCCCGAATCTCGTCGACGAATCCAGCTTCCACCATTTCATCAATCCTGCGAGCCAGGCGCTTATAGAGAACAGGCAAAGCAACATCCATCCAGAGAAAACAACTGTCGAAATTAGATTTGAAGTTGGACGATGAACCCTCCACAAGTTCCTTGATGAAATTAGATTCGATCTGTTTCATTGAACCAAAGTATACAAATATATACAATCTTAGGAAGGTAATCACCTTACACAATTCTCCTAATATCTCGATAACACAGCTGTACAGATTATCCTAAACAACCTCCAAAAATATCTCTTCGATCACACCCCAATCTTTGGTGATATGATTGGATATTACAGAAACATATATAGTAACAGATATTACAGCATATCATCGTATTACCCCCCCTCAAGTCGGTGCATGTAAGTTTTGGACACCCAACTTGCTTAATAAGAACAAGAACTGCTTTGTCCCAAGGGCCTTGGTGAATATATAGGCAAGTTGAGTACAAGTACGCACATAACAGGGGCGGATAGTGTGCTTGAGAATCTCGTCCCTAACAAAATGGCAATCGACCTCAATGTGCTTTGTTCGTTCATGAAAAACAGGATTCTTAGCTATATGAAGAGCTGCTTGGCTGTCACAATAGAGATGCATTGGTTGAGTATAAAAAACACTGAGACTGGACAGAATATCCTTTAGCCACTTCAATTCACACGTGGTATTAGCCATGGAACACTACTCTGCTTTGGCATAAGACTTGGAGACTCTGGGCTGCTTCTTGGTCTTCCAAGAAACTGGCAAGTGACCAAGACAAATGAACCAACCCGTAAGAGATCTTCGAGTAAGAGGACAACTTGCCCAATCCGAGTCACACCAACCATATAAGTGCAGATCACTGTCTCGACGCAAGAGAATACCTTGGCCAGGGTTCCTTTCAAGTAACGGACCCCACGCAAAGCAGCATGCTAATGTTCTTCTTTGGGCTGCTGCATAAACTGAGATAATATATGGACACTGTATGAAAGTTCTGGTCTAGTGAAACACAAGTAGATTAGGCACCCAACGAGGTGTCGATAACGGGTAGGATCAGAGAAGAAAGGACCTTCGGCTAACGCTAAACGATGATTTTCTTCAAGAGGAAGAAAAGCCGGTTAGGCCCCAAGCAACCCAGTTTCAATGATAATATCCAAGGCATATTTTCTTTGACACAGGTAAATTCCTGTAGGCGATTGTGCAACCTCCACTTCGAGGAAATACTTTAATCGTCCTAAGTCCTTCATATGAAAGCAAGTATGAAGGTAACGCTTAAATCGTTGAATAGCTCCAGAGTCATTACCAGAAATAATAAGATCATTGACGTAAACTAGCACCACAAGATGCACATGGGTATGCTGTAACGTGAACAAGGAATAATTGGAGTAGGATTGACGGAACCCATAATGCTTAAGAGGGGCAGAAAGCTTGGCAAACCAGCATCGAGGAGCTTGCCTCAAACTGTAAAGCGATTTACGAAGCAATATTTGGTGATATGATTCGATATTACAGAAACATATATAGTAAATTAGGAACAGATATTACGGCATATCATCGTATTAAATCGGGATGAGTTCCTACAGTTACATTTCCTATCAGTTGCTTCCATGGATGTTGCTCTTACCATTAGCAGGAATGATCAGAACAACAAATTCAGACATATATCATCCAATTGGATCCTGCCCACATGTCTTCTTCGTTCTCGACACACGATTGATGGCGCTTGTCTATCCTTATATCTTTATCTGAACTAGTTGAAGACCCAGAAAGGCTGCTGTATTCGTACGGTAATGCCTTGCATGGCATCAGTGCTAGGCTCACTGAGTCTCAGCTATCTGAGATTTGAGAACTCTTCCTTCTCATCTTGCCACTTGCAAGGCGTCATTTTGCAAGGCTCCTACCGCACGAACTTACCAGTTTCTTGGACTGAATCACCAGTTTATATAATTTAAATAAATTACTTGATATTATAATAATTTAAAATCAAATAAATATCATTTTGATAGTTTGTTATAATCATTAATAACAAATATTACCTATAAAAACTTTTTAACACCAATTAATGATTTAAGATTTATAAAAGTAATTTAAATATATATTAATCGTGGTAAATATAAAGGTCATCTAAATAAAATATTCAAGTCCGATTAGATTCAAACTAAACATAAAACGTTTACGAGACGTTTAGTAGATGCAACACATTAACAAAAACTTACAAGTTTTAAATACTTAATTATTAAATTGAAAATTTTAAATATTTAGTGCTAAATTAAAAAAATAAAAATTTGAATTTGTTAGCTCACTGTATTATAATGAGATTGGATCAAATATAGACCTATGATCTTAAACTTATAATTTAAAATTTTGGGTATAAGACAAATTTAAGCTTAAAATAATTTAAAAGTCACTATCTTTTTATTAAAATTTTTAAGAAAATTATATTTAAAATTTTATCTTTCTTCATAAGATTTAAAGAAAAATTAATAAAATTGTAATGGAAATAAACAAAAATAAGCATAAGAATATTTTTAGAATATTAAATTATATGATAAATTTTAAAAATAAAATAAATAAAATAGAAGATACAATATCTTATATTAATAAATTTTTACATAAAAATAAAATTTTAATTCAGAATGATATTTCGAATAATTAAAAAAAACTTACTTTAAATTTTTTGTTCTAATTACGACGTTTCAACTTTAATCTATTAAATCTCACTTATATATTTACGTAAAGTTTACGTAAATATGTCAATAAAATTTATTATTACGTAAGCACGGAATAGGTGATCAGCCCATAAGTACTCGGTAAGCAGCCGAAGACTTGCAAGTTGCAAGTCCACGGGTCAAGTCAATCTATTAAAGAGGAGCGTGTCTTGTCATTTTCTAGCCTATTATTCTTTAATTTTTCAACTAATTGACCATATTTCATTTTTAATTTACTATCATTTAAGTAACTAAACAAAAAAGGACTCGAAAATTGAATTAATAAATATTTAAAAAATGTATTGCATCAGTTGAATCACATCATACACATAGTTAGTGTAAAAATTACGAGACTTTTCTATAATTTAATTTATTTTTAAAATTTTTATAATATTTAAAATTATATAAATCTAATTTATATTAAAAATAACAATATAATATAGTGGTTTAAATAACATATATGCATTCATTAAACATTATAGCTCAACTCTTCAGTCTCATCTAAATAAATTAATTCAACTTAAATCAATAATTTATTAAGATTATCCTCAATTATCGATTTATGTTAGAATTTTATATTAACAATATTTGCTTAGCTTACATATATTTTTATATCACAAGTATTTTCAATAAAATATTTAAATTAATTTTTTAATTTTAAAAATACAAAATATCAATAATTTTAAATTTTATTAATTTTAACTAAATTAAATCACACAAGAATTTATTCTATTTTATGTTATAATTAATGATTAAAAAATCTAAATCGATTCAGCTGGTTTAATTATAAAAATTTTGAACGATCTAATTTTTTGGTTCAATTCTCAAATATTCGATTCTATTTATTTTAATAATTTTTATTTTTAAAAATAATAATTAACAAACCAGATCTGATCACAATAAATACCAACCAAGCTATGTCCCCTTTTAGTTTGTGTTTATAATCTCTGCCAGAGAAAACCTGACCGGTTAAGTAAAAAGCGGTCGGTTTATCGAAAAAACTGGTCAGCTTTTTCGAAAAAACCGGCTAGAGTCATCTCATTTTAAAATGTGGTCCTAAGAGATTGTACTTGACACTCTCTAACATCTCATTAATGCAATTTATTATTGTTAAAAATTAATTATTATGTTATTATAAATTTAATTAATAAATTGAATTATTAATTAATATATATATAATCTTGGTTAAGATAATTTAAAAATATGTTAAAAATATTTAATCTATAAAGAAACATATTTAAAGAACATTGAAAAAGAAGTTAGAATAAAGTTAGACTTTCTTTAAATATATTTCAACTTTTACAAATTTTTAAATAAATAATAGTAAATTATTATTTTTATTTTATTTTATTTTAAATTGTATATTAAATTCAAACTTAGTTTAAATTATTATATTTATTATTATTTTAATGGGTATTATTAGTGTATTTTTAATAAATTATTTTATTTTACACTATATTTTTAATTATTTTCATAAATTTTGCTCTTATTTATTATATTCTAGTTTTATAACAGTTTAATACTGGTTGAGCCTTTAAACCTTTAACTTTTTTTTGACTAGTTAGATGCTCGATTCAGCTTTTAAAACATTGGTTAAAAACTGATAAGATTATTAATTAATCGATCAATTTTTATAAATTAATAAGTTCTTATAAACTAAAATAGATCAACAAATTTTTATTTATAATATTTTTAATTAAAATTTAAATATTTTGATAAATATGATTTCAAATTCTTTAATTTTAATTAATCATTAAAAAAATTTATGACGCATAAGACTACCTGAATATTTTAATCCTTTAAAAGTCTTACTTTACTCTTCTATAAAGCATTGGTTATAACAAAGAAAGTGATGTCATTCCAAATGATATGATGCCATTACTCTTCAAGGAATAATTTAAGAATTTATTCTTGCAAGTGAGCTTCTTAGTCCAAGTGAATTATAATAAAAACTTTGGAAGATTGGAATTAAACAAACGGAAACTCAACTATATATTAATTTTATACAAACTTTTATATTCTCTAATAAAAAAAAGGTGATACATAAGCTTAAATTAATGAAATTCAAATTAAACTTAGTAAGTTTTGTTTATTTGAAAATAATTAAGATGATTTTTATATAAAAACATAATTAGTATAATTAATTAAGCTTTTAATTCCACAGTATGAATCCTGCCAAGATCACACAAATTGAGTTAAAAACAGAAATAGACACAACAGATTTCTTCTTTCTACACATGTAGAAGAACAATCTCCAATACGACATCATCGCATAAAGAGAAACTAGGTATACCCATTAATCTTGATTTAGTAGTACCACCCTTCCTCCTCTTCTTCTTCATTTTTGTTTTACACATGTAGAAGTACAATCTCTGAAACGCTATTAAGCTTTATTTAATAGCACTACCAAACCCTACACACGTAGAAGTACAATTTCCAATACGACATCGCATAAAGATAAGCCAGGTCTAGGGTTTGGTTTCTCCGCAATTGCGGCTGTAAGGGTTACAGCGTTTCTTTGGGGGGAGAGGGACAGGGAGACAGTATCTTCTGCCGCGGCCGCAATTGAAAGTTGGATTCCGTGAAATTGGTCCATAAGCTTCGCGATTTGCAGAAAAACATATATGTTATGCAAATTTTGCATAAAAAATTAATAAATATATTTTATCTTAGAATTTAATTTTGTTTGAACATTTATTTCTTTAAAGTTTTTAATTTTTTTGTAACTGTTAATAATAATATAAAGTACTTTATAATTTTTAAAATTAATGAAAAATAATACCATTAACTTTTATCATTATTATATTTTCTATAACATATTAAGAAAGATTCAGTTTAATTATTCTGAATAATTAATATCTATAAAAAAATTGTATTTATAATAAAGCAACAACAACAACAATAATAATTTTGAAAGATTACTTAAAAATAAAATAATTTTTTAATTTTATCAAAGTGAAATATTCAAAAATCATAAAAACATAAAATTAAATTTACATATCAGTAGATTTTATTATAAGATGTCTTCACAAAATAATTTTAACACTATATAATACATACATTTTAAAAAGTATTGGGTTCTATCATTAACAATATTACAATAAAAG
>JANKOD010000001.1:24485328-24504598 GCA_026284645.1 Erythroxylum acuminatum | reverse complement strand
ATTTAATTTAACAAAAATTAAGTTTATAACTTTAATAAAAATAAAAAATAATAATAGTTCAACGTTAAATTCTTTATTAATATGAATGTTGCAACGATCTACATTATATTAGTATTTTTCATATAATATATATGGATTTTATTATTTAATAAATTAAAATATCTATAATTATAGCACGACACAGATACGAAATATAGTAGTTATATATTAAAAATATTAATTTAATGTGACTCTTTATGTTGAAAAACTTAATATTATGATATTTTTAAATGTAAACTAATATTATAAAATTAAATAAAGATTAAAAAATTTAATTAATCTTTTTATTATATTCTTCAAAACTTCAGTACGATAAAAAAATGTCAACTTTAAAGATACACAAAGCAAAAGTAATGAGTAAAGTTGAGGGTAATACTATCGTTAAGCAAACAGCTAACCTCAAAAGTTCCTCTTATAAAACTTTCAAAAATTAACTTGTTAGAGTTAAATAAACTAACTAATAAGTCATTCACCAAACACATCAATAATTTTTTTTTAGTTTCCCACAAGGTGTTTTAGGAGGGTCCTAACTATGGGAAGACACCTTTAAGTCATCCACACCTATACTAATCCCCACTAGAGCCGGGTAGGTCCCTTGCAGGAGGTAAAGCTCTAACTCCAAATTTTAAATAGATACATACATAAGAACGGTTCGAACCCGCAACCTCACTTAAGTCAGGAGAACCTTACCAACTTAATAATTTTTAAAATGACCAAAAAGTTAATTTTTAGTCAAACTGTTTGCCAAACACTTACCGTTGCGTATCTAATAATTCACTACACACTCAATCACACCTAATGACTTTATTATTATACAAAGCACGAAGCAATGGAACTTCACGGACTCGCTGCACTAACTACACCAGAGAATCTGGCGCAAGTAAAACCTGACCAGAATCGCCCTCCACTAGGTAAGTGACGTAACGACACTAAGAAAACGTGAACCCTTCTACTTTCTTTCTTTCTTTCTTTTTGTCCTTTCGGATTCTCGGGAAACAAACAGTCGCAGCCACGAGTCTCAAAGTGCGTGGACGATAGAGACGATGCCCAACTCGAAAGGACAAATGGTCAGTACCTACCTGCACGAGAAAGTCCTTTTTACGGTACTACCAAACTCACTGTACCAACACTATCTTTTATTCGAAATCTCAAACTTGCCCCCATCCCCCACTCGTCGAGGAATTACACACCTCAAAATGGACGTTCTTCCATCCTTAGCCCACTTTTAAAGGTAAAGTACCTTTTCTTCTCTCTTTTTAATTATTATTTTTTTATGTCTATTTTATTTTTATTAGCATTATCTTATTATTTTATTAGTATTATTTAATATTTACGTGTTGAGTTAAAGTCGAATTTTTTTGATACTTTACTGTTCTCTTATTATCTGAATATAGGCTTTTTCTACAATTCTTTGATGCTTTATTATTCTATGCTTTTCTACAGATAAAGAAATGATATATTTCGTTATATTTTAGTTTTAAAATATATTTTATTTTTAAAATTTCAGTTTTATTTTATTTTTATTTATGTATTTATTGTAGTTTTATTTACATAATTATTTAGCGTGTCAGTTTTTACTTTTTTACTCTTACTCTTTAACTTGCATCATTCTTTTGTTATCACATCTGCACATGGGTCTACTAAAAATAACCTTTCTATTATATAAGAGCAAGGTTACATACTATCAGACCTCTCTAGATTCCGCTGCATTGTAAAACTTCGAACTATGTCATGATGATTTAAAAAAAATTCAATTATTATGGATATTATTTTTAGCAACTCACTCAAGTCATCACCTCCCTCACTAAAATCCAAGAACACCACCTCCCTTATCCTTCTTGTTGTTCTTATCCGAGTAAGGTTGGCACTATGACATTCTATAAGTACGGCCTAACCCTCTGTTTTTGACTTGATCTATATTGAATTTCTACTTACACATTATTATTTGTAATTAAAAAACAGAAAAATATATTAATCTTGTTATTGTAATTTAATTTAATATTTTAAAACCATCTTAATTACATATAACTTTTTGTTAATCTTTGTTAATATGTACTATTAATTAACTCACATGGATTATTTGAAAACAATTTTTCGGATCGGATCACCTGTTCTCATTATTCTATTTTTGGATCAGATCCCACAAAAATTGGACGACTGGGATCGCATCTGAGCAGAGGGCACACGAAAATTAAGAACAGAAGGTCTCGTGTCGAATAAGACTACGTACTATTAGATTTTTCCGGGCTTGGTTGATTAATATATTAATTTAATATTTATTCATAAATAATTTATTTAGTATTTATACTTATATTATAAATTAAATGGGAGGGGTACGAGGGGAAGTGCTCCAAGTTTGTACGTACGGGAAGGCGGAATCTGTCCTTCCCCACATACTTTCTTCACCGAATTAGATGGGTCTGGTTTTGCTTACTAGAAAGCGACTTCTTCCCCCTTTGTTTAATGACCATACTGCCCTCGTCAACGCTTCTTTTCTACTCCTTGTCCTTCCTCGTACTCTCCCGTACGAAACTTATTCTTCTTTTGAGAATTACCCAAAAAAACCCCTATCTTATTTCTCTGTGTAAATACAAATATATAGTCCTATTCTTTAAAAAAATTTCAGCATTCATAAATTTATAATTAATATTAACATACGTACACATGATAATTTTTATAAACAAAAGGATATAAGGATTTTTGTACGATAAAAATAAAAATTTTATTTATGCAATAAATAAAAGTTTAAAATATTTCAAATTTAAATAAATAAGTTTTATAAATAAATATTATTGTTAAGAATCAATTTATATTTAACACTTTTCTTATTTTCATAAATATCTTTTTGATATATTTTGTCTAATATAATAAACTTTTTAAATATATAATATATTTAAATTTATATATTTATTTCATCAGTAATCTCAACTTAAAAATATTAACTTTTATTTGTATATTAAAATAGCAATTTTGTACTTTTATATACATTTTTTTATGTGGATCATTTAAAAACAACCTTTATAATAGTTATTATTATTATTATTGTAGTAAGACTACATACTATTGAACCTTTCCAAATTCTCTGTTCCAGTAGAATTTTTACTTGTTGTTATAGTAATTTTATATACAATAAAATATCATTGAACATATTAATATAATTTATGTTTGAGATATTAAGATTTTGGAAAATAAGGGTAATATTGTCCGTACGAACAAGAAAAGATAAATTAAAAAAAGACTTGAGTTTTATTCAAAGAGGGGTAATTCCGTAATACGAAGGTCCTAACCTCCTTCGCTACCTCCCCAAGTAGGCAACTACCCAACTCCGACCAACACCGATTTTCAGTTAGCGGTTAATACGAGAGTTGTGTTTTCTAAGACCTCAATATTCTCAATCAATCCGTATAAAGATACTGTCACTGCTCATCTTCAACCCCTCCTTGGAGAACCATCGTGAAGGTTGCTGTTTCGTAGGTCTCTCCAAGACATGAAGAGACAGAAGCTAATGGAAGCAGAGGAAAACAGCAACAGCTTCTTCGATCTCTTGTCTGAAGAGATCGTTTTCAGTATCTTAGACTTCATTGATCCGGACCCAATTGACAGAAAGTCTTTTTCTTTGGTTTGCAAGTCATTTTATAGTATGGAGTCGAAGCACCGCAAAGCTCTCACGCCTCTTCGCCAGAAACACCTTCAAAGAGCTCTCAACAGATATCCAAATGTGTCCCATATCGATCTGTCTCTGTGTCCTCGTGTGGACGACAGCTTGTTGACTGTCATCTCCGACGCTTGCAAGGACTCGTTAAGGTCCATTGATCTTTCGAGGTCCAGGTTCTTTTCGTGTAATGGGTTGATGAGTTTGACTTTGAATTGCAAGAATTTGGTGGGTATTGACCTGTCGAATGCGACGGAGCTGAGGGATGCAGCGGCGGTGGCGGTGGCGGAGGCGAAGAATCTGGAGAGGTTGTGGCTGGGAAGGTGTAAGTTGATTACCGATATGGGTGTTGGGTGTATTGCAGTTGGGTGTGGAAGGTTGAGGTTGATTAGCTTGAAATGGTGTTTAGGTGTCACTGATTTAGGTGTTGGGTTGATTGCTGTCAAGTGCAAGGAGATACGAAGTTTGGATCTCTCTTACTTGCCGGTAAAATTTTCTCTTTTATATCGTTACTTGTTGAATTGGATCAATCCCACTTGTGTTTAATCATGTGTATGAATCAAGTTCCAGTCTTTTTTTTGGTTTTCCCTTTTAATGTTCATCTTGAAAGCCTATTAATGGTGCCTTTTGGTTATAATTTGTTGAAAATGTTATGCAACTGTTTTTCAATTCCTAACATATTTGGTACTAACGGTGATTTTGGAATCTTTTCATATTGAAAATTTGCTGTTAGGTTAACTTATTGAAGGTTATTGCTGTTATGCAGATCACAAGCAAATGTTTACCATCAATCTTGAAGCTACAATACCTTGAGGATTTGATTCTGGAAGGCTGTTTCCGATTAAATCACGATAGTCTTGCAGCCGTCCATCACGTTTGCAAGTCACTCAAGGTATATCGAGCAAGCAATTATCTTATGTTCTTTTGTAGCTTTCTGTCTTGATCCTGAACTTCTCTTTTAGCGAGATGAACTGGCATTAGCAGTATGGAAACATTTGTTTGGTTGAAAAATATATAGTTTTAAGTACCCAATAGCATGTTTCCTCTTAAGCTAGAATAGTTAAACTTTCGTGGTTGTATTGCGTAAGCATCTGCAGATGTATGTCGTATGTAAAATTTTATGCTTGCTTGACTGAAAGTCGACAACGTGTTTTGCTGACGTACTTTTTTCATGACTCTTTAATTTCTTCTGTCAACAGGCACTCGATTTGTCAATTTGCAAGATTAATCTCGGTCATGATGGTTTGTCATCCTTAATAAGCAGCACTGAAGGTTTACAACAACTCAACATAGCTTATGGCTCTCCCGTAAGTTTCTTCGACTTGTAATCTTTCTAACATCAAAGTTATTTACATTCTGACATTTAGTGGGTTGGTGATGTTGGTTCAGTTTACGCTAGATCTGGCTAATCGCTTGAAAAGCCTTTCGATGTTGCAATCTCTCAAACTTGATGGTTGCACGGTAAGGTGTCCTGCCTTGAAGGCTATTGGAAACTGGTGCATATCACTGAAGGAGCTGAGCTTAAGTAAATGCATGGGAGTGACAGATGAAGGTCTATCGCACGTTGTAACCAAACATACTGAACTAAAGAAGCTCGATATTACATGTTGTCGCAAGATAACTGATGTTTCTATAGCCTACATTACAAGTTCATGCTCCAATCTCACTTCTCTCAGAATGGAGTCATGTACCCTGGTTCCTAGGGAAGCGTTTGTTCTGATTGGACACCGTTGCCTTTTTCTTGAGGAGCTCGATGTAACAGATAATGAAATAGATGATGAAGGTTTCTTTTTCACCCTTACTCCTTTCTGAATGCAAAATACTGTATCATTGCAGGGCACTTATTTGCATTTTGTTTGCAGGTCTAAAATCCATTTCAAATTGTTCCAACTTGTCTAGTTTAAAGTTAGGGATATGCCTAAATATAAGTGATGACGGACTTGCTCTCATTGGCATGCACTGCGTGAAACTTAAAGAGCTCGATTTATACAGGTATGCAAATGTGGATTATTATGATCCTTGACATTTCCTTCTTTCTTCCTGTTTTTCTTGGGAAGATATCTTTGCTTTCTAAGTCCTTTTATTTCGTCTGCATAAACGAAGATGTGAACGATCAATAATTTTTGTTGTACTTTTGATGGTTACTTTGTCAGGTCTGCCGGAATAAGCGATTTAGGCATTTTAGCGATTGCTTGCGGTTGCCTTGACCTTGAGAGTATAAATATCTCCTATTGTACAGACGTTACAGATAGCTCATTGATACCATTGTCAAAGTGCCAAAGGTTACATACCTTTGAAAGTCGAGGATGTCTCCTTGTCACATCATTGGGTCTAGCAGCAATTGCCGTGGGGTGTAAGCGGCTCACTAAACTCGACATAAAGAAGTGTCACAACATTGATGATACCGTGATGCTTCCGCTTGCGCATTTTTCTCAAAACCTAAGACAGGTAGTCTTTTGTCTGGTGCAGCATGAGACTTCAAGAATAAGTGCTTGTTTTAACTTTGTATCACCCTAATGCTTTCAATCCCTTTTTGCAGATTAACCTGTCATATACCTCAATTACAGATGTGGGGCTCTTGTCCCTTGCGAGCTTTAGTTGCCTGCAAAACTTGACTGTCTTGCACTTGAAGGGATTGACGTTAAATGGGTTGGTGGCTGCTTTGTCTGCCTGTGGAGGACTAAGAAAAGTGAAGCTTCATGCAACTTTTAAATCACTGCTCTCCCATCCACTTTTTCAAACCTTGGAAGTTCGTGGTTGTGCATTTGAATGGAGAGATAAAGAATTCCAGGTAAATATTTTTATCCAATGTTGAACATCTTTCAGGCTCGGATCGGCAGCATTCAAACTAAGATTCTTAATGTTTGGTGCTCATTCCACAAGAACGATTTCTCAATTAAAAGCAGCTATGATAGTGTTTAATTACAATATCAACTTCTTAAAGTAGCAGAAAACTTCCCGCTAATCCGAGTAAGCAAGTTATCATGGAGTCAACTATAGCACAAATTGCAGATAGTATAGTGACTTGTCAAGATTCTGATTTTGTCCCTTTTGGTTGTTGCCAGGCTGAATTAGATCCAAAATGCTGGAAACTACAGTTAGAGGATGTGGTTCAGTGAGGAACTTCAGAGTATTCTTCACTTATCAGCAGTTGAAGTTTTAGATCTTCCAAAGAAGTTGCATTCTACTGCACCAGAGAATTGCAGGTCTATGTGAAGAAATAATATTTCTGTTGTTCTTAAAGTTCTGGAGTTCGGGATCTCCTGCCTTAAAAAGGCGTCTCATGTTACTAAGTGTGATGTATGCAACAGTACACATCCTCTGGAAAATGTACTCATTCTCATTCATTCATGTTAAAGCAAAAGCAATGAATAAGAGGATGTTCTCAACTTCTCATGGACCTGAATTTCTCTCATAGTTTTAATTATTTTATAAAAAAGTATTTATAAAATAATAAAAAATACAACAACAATAACAAAAATAACTCAATGAAAGTCCCGCTAATGCCTAAGGTCGGGAGAAATTCAGTAGTACGCAATTTTACTTTTAGTTAGTAGAGAGGTTGTTGTCAGTGGAGAGGTTGTTCTGATCGGAGTGAAAAGCAAAAGTTAGTTACATCAAATTATTTAATAATTCAATAATTATCTTTACAAAAAGTTAATATTAGGCAGTGTTCTGAAAATTGAACCAAAAATTAACCGGTAAGACGAAAAGTTTAAGGTTTAAAAGATTCACTCGGTATTAGACCGTCATAAAATTGATTAAATAATAATAAAGTTGAATATTTTTAAAAAGATTGTTTTTATTCATCGAAAATTTTAAAATTTAATTAAAAAATATTAAATAAAAATTAATTATTTATTTTAGTTTATAAAAACCAATAAGTTTATAAAACAGGCGCACTAAGGGTTGGTCGAGTTGGTGGAGTGAAAGGGCATAGGGTCAAAAGGTTTTGTGTTTGATTCCCCTACCTACGCTCTTTTGAACGAGTCTGTTGTATAAGGCTTGTTTAATATGGAGTACCCGATTGACGTGATTTACAGGCTATTGCGTCAATTCGAAAATTTATTCCGTACGCATTCAAACATAAATGACATTTGGTTTCAGGCAAAACCAATTTAACTAAATCTCTGACCAAGCTTGAATTTGAGGGGCTAATCCGACTGACTAAACCACTCTATTGGTTAAAAACATCGACTAACCAAAGTTGAATCGGAAGTATGTATCACAACGTACACAGTATAAGTCCATCTGAGTTTCAAATCGAGTTCCGACCACACATTCTAAGAAACAGGCTTAGGTTTGGTTGCCATGTAAGAAGAGACCAAGTCTAAGCTTACATACGTAGCAATCACAACTCACAAATTGCAACGAGGGAGAACGTACACAACTGCCAACTGGGTCCCCGTAAGTACTATTTTAGCTTCTTTTCTTCCAAGTTACGGTGTGAACGTAACCAACCAAGGTCCTAGGAAACCAATCCAATTAGTTGAAACATGGTCAAACGTCTGAACCAGTCAACACAGTAAATATGAAGGTTTTACAGAGTTACTTTGTTCTGTAATTCCACACAACATAGTGATTAGTGGCTATTGAGCAAAGCTTCATTGGTAGAGTTTGCAACTCAAAATCCAAATTTTTAAGGTCAAGTTTCAAAAGTTAAAAGAAGAAAAATCCTTTCTTCTTTTAACTTTTTGATCTTTCCATTCATTCCCCACAGGCCTTTCGTCTCCTAATTCTTTTCATTCTACCTCCGAATAATCTATAATAATTCGCAAATTCAGATTGGCTAATTGTTCTCGGGTAGCACCAGCTCCAGTAGAAATTTCTCGATTTCGAAATGTATCGAAGTTTTGGGTAGTAAAAAAAGTAGAATACTGTATTTCCAGGTTTGAATTTCATATTCAAATGAACCTCGTAATCGTAAGAAAGTTGATTTTTTCGCTATAGGCCCTAACAAAAGAAAAATTGGGATAGACTTCTATAATATAGGATCTCCCCCCTTCCAAACCGGACGTGAGAATTTCCCCTCATTCGGCTCAAGTAGTTACATCAAATAAATGAAGAGACTCCCACTTTCCAAATCGATAACCCTTCCCTAAAATGCTACTCCTTACTCAAGTTTTCAATGAAAACCAAACATTATTTTATTTGGTTAGTCCTTTTTTTTATAGAATTTCTGAATTCTTTATTCAATTATCAGAATTACGCCCTAAGTGAAATGTTAAATTCTTGAATAGTCTACTTCCTTTCGAATGATGAATTCGTAGTATTTTGGAATTCATAAGGGATTAACTATTTTTTGTTTAATAGTCTCTTTTTTTAATTAAACTTTAAACTTTTTGATAATTGAAGATAATTTTTAATTATATTTCCAAATTATTAGTTTTTCCTTTTAAATTTTAATTTTTTTATCTTACGGATCTAATTTTCAATTTGGTTTTGAAAAAGTTGAATTTAAGTATTCTTTCAACTAATAAAAAAAGAAGAAATTATACATTCTGTTGGTACTAAAAGAACCAAAGCTCTAGAGATGGTGACAAGTGGCTAGCCACGGGGCCTCCAGACTACTACAAACTATAAGAACAGAGCTATGGCTTTTAAGCCGCCATTTTCAAAGTCCAGTCAAAGCCACAAGCTTTGACCCAGAACAAAATTTCCACGGTCAAACTTTTACCTGGTTAGCTTCTCGGAAGAATCATGGAGGGAGGGAGAGACATAGGCCATTTAAGGGAAAACCTCACTCACATCTACCCTTTATCTTCTCTTTCAAGTCTTAAACAAACCATCAAACACCCTCTTAGCCTCTCCCTATTCTTCATGGCTTCCTCAGCCTCTGGTAGCTTAAATTCTTCTATAAATTCCCAAACCAACTTGTCTTTCTTGAACCAACCGATGACTTCTTCTTTCAGTAGTCTTCTTTCAGGTAATGATACTACCAAAGATATGAATAGCTTCAACTGGGGAGTTTTCGATAACCAAACTCATGATTCAGTCGGTTTTGAAGTCTCTAAATTTAGGTCATTCCCTCCTTCTTCACTGCCACTCTCTCCTCCACCTGTTTCTCCTTCTTATTATTTAGCTAGTCCAACTGGTTTAACCCCAACACCAGCAGAGCTCTTGGACTCACCTGTGCTTTTCTCTACATCTAGTGTAAGTTCAACAAGTTTTAAGTATTCGACAGAATTTTATGTTCTGTTCTCAATTGGTTTGCTTGTTACGTTCTTTCAGGTTCTTCCATCTCCGACTACAGGAGCTTTTGCTGGTCAAAACGTGAAGTGGAATAATAGCTCTAATGACAATCAGCGAGGAATGGTTCAAGAAGAGAAAAATTACTCTGATTTCTCTTTCCAACCCTATGGAAGAACCTTCACAAATTCTTCACTATCATCGTCCCCATATCCGTCTTCTTCAACAATCGTTTCAGTGGTACATGTCCTATCACTTGATGATATATCTATATCTGTTGTTTCTGCTAAATGTTGACTCTTAATCTTGGTGTAATCGAGAAATCTTCAGATAGATTTATGTCTTGTTGGGGTCAAAAACAAATGTTTGTTCCTTTCCTGTTTTGTCTTGTTAGACCTAGACAAGGTTCTTTAAATATTCAAAAATGGCTGCTGGGTCTGATAACCAATTTTGTCTTCCTCTGTAACAGGAGGAACCAATGAGAAGCCATCAGGAAACTTGGAACTTTACCAATCCCACCAAGCAAACTGACCGCTCGCCTGAAAAGACAGTAGTGAAATCTGAATTTGAACAAATTCAGAGCTTCTCATCAGCAAGGGCCGATTCTGAGACAAACATACAATCTCAGCCAAGTCACCAAAACCAATCGTATCAGTATGTGAGAGAGCAAAGGTCAGATGATGGATACAACTGGAGGAAATATGGTCAAAAGCAAGTGAAAGGAAGTGAGAATCCACGTAGTTACTACAAGTGTACTTATTCTAATTGCCCAACAAAGAAGAAAGTTGAGAGATCCTTGGATGGACAAATCACTGAAATAGTTTATAAAGGAAGTCACAACCATCCCAAGCCTCAGGCTAGTAGAAGATCATCATCACATTCCCTCCAATCTTCTGCCTCCAACAACTCAGAGATCACTGATCAGAACTTGGTTTCCCAATTTGATTCTGCTACAGTCCAGGAGGATTCATCCATTTCAATGGGAGAGGATGAGTTCGACCAAAGTTCACCAATTAGTAACACAGGAGGTGATGAAGATGAGAGTGAACCTGATGCCAAAAGATGGTAAATTGATAGAAAAATATCTGATCTTTAATGGTTCCCTCTTAGGTTTCTGTGCGAATTCCAGTCTGATTGAAATGTTTTCATGATTTTGCAGGAAGGCACAAACCGAAAATGAAGGTATTTTAGCTGCTGGTAGCAGAACGGTTAGAGAACCAAGAATCGTGGTTCAAACAACAAGTGATATAGACATACTTGATGATGGTTACAGATGGAGGAAGTATGGACAGAAAGTGGTTAAGGGAAATCCTAATCCAAGGTGATTATGAAATACCCTTTTGGTGATTTTCCACAGAATCTGTTACAGTAGTTCTGATCTGCCTGGTTTTATCAGCTTTTTGATCAGTTTTACTAATTTTTCAGGAGCTATTACAAATGTACTTCTATTGGTTGTCCGGTGAGAAAACATGTAGAGAGGGCGTCTCATGACATGAGAGCAGTGATCACCACTTATGAAGGGAAGCACAACCATGATGTTCCGGCGGCTCGTGGCAGCGGCTACGCATCGAATAAACCACCTCAACCGACAACCGGCAACATGTCGATGCCTATAAAACCCTCTGTCTCGACTAACCATTTTAACCATATAAGCTACCCAAATTCTGGTCAAAACACAAGGTTACCATCTTCAGGAAGTCAAGGTCCATTTACACTGAAAATGTTGCAGGGTCAGGACAGCTTTGATTTCTCTGGTTTTGGAAAACCAACCGGCACTTATATGAATCAAACACAATACTCAGATGGTGCATTCTCTGGAGCTAAGGAGGAGCCAAAGAATGAATCTTTTTTTGATCAATTCTGACTTAAAAAGTCAGACTCTTGAAGCAGTTAGGATTCTGAAACACAAGTAGCTTGTAGTTCTAGTATACAGATTAGATGTTATCTAATTTTTTAAATTTGTTTTCTCAAAAACAATCTCTTCTTTTCCTAATGAGTGATCACTCATCAAGTATCAGTACAATGCAAGAATAAAAAAAGAACTGGGAAAGATTGAGAATTTGTACATTCCTGTGGCATTACTTTTCGTGGAGACGATTAAATGATCCAACTTTGAACAGACAAACCCGAAAATCCCAAATCAAACGTAAGATTGAGTTGATAGCTTATATCCTGAAATAAGAGCTGAAAATGCCAGCATCAGGAATGCAAGGAAAGCCATAGCAATGGCTGCTGCTGAAGTATCTGTAAAAATGTTATCTGCTGCTTGTCGCATTCTATTTGTTAATGGAACAGCTGCAGAAGCAGAAGACATCAAAAAGTAGGACAAAACCTGCAAGCAATTCCGGGGACAAAAAGAAGAAACAGGTTACAAGTTGCATACATGATAAAATTATGTTTATATTATTTTTAATAACTACACATATAAATTAATTAATGTCAAACTATAACATAACAATTTGAATATATTAAAAATTGATATTAATTTTTAAATATTAATTAATATTTTATAAAATATTTAAATAAGTTCTTGCAAGTCCAAAGTTGGAACTTTTCAATTCAATGTCAGGGGGTCGTTGAAACATGTGAAGAAGTTTCTCCACTTTTCAAGAGATACATTGTACCATGTTGGATGTTGGGTTTCCAGAAGCACAATTACATACATAATTAAGGTTAAGACTACCGAAAGAAAACACACACACACACATATATATACACATACATCGTATAATGTATGTATATATATATATGGGTATTTAGGGAGTGGTCGAGTTGATGGAATGAGGGGCATAGGGCTAAAAAGGTCCAATATTCGAATCCCTCTATTTATGCTCATTTAATCGAGTCTGTCGTATAGGGCTTGCTTAGTGCAGAGTACTCGGTTGGTGTGAATTACAGACTATTACGTCAATCCAAAAATTTATCTAGTGCGCATCTAAAGGATGACAGCTGTCGATTCCTCAATAAAAAAAAAGATATATTTATAAAGAGGTATTTTATGGTATAAATTTGAAATATAAAAACTTTTGACATTTTATTTAGGCTTCTGTCAAAATTAACGTTTTAAAAATCAGACCGGAAGTTAAATCAAGAGATTTGAGATTTAACAGGTTCGATCTGTCATCAGACTATCATAAAGATTGAATAAAATTAAAAATTTTGAAATATGATTAAAAGAGACCGCCTTTACTCATTCAAGAATTTAAAGTTTAATTTTAAAAAGAAATTTTTAAATAAAAATTAATTTATTTATTTTTATGATAAGAATTAATTAATTTACGAAAATTGACTAATTAACTAATAAACTGGTTGGGTTTTTAACAATAAAGATTATTAAAGTAAATCAAACCAAAAAATTAAAAACCGAACCAGAGAGTCAATCAGTTCAAGATTTTTACGATTGAGTTTTTTATTCATTGGTAAAAATAACTAATATTGTTTTTTCACATTATTTCAAATAGCAAATAATTATAATATCTATCAAACAATGCTTTATTTCTATATTAAAAAGGAGAAATCCTGAAAAATTAATAATACCATCTTGATAATATAAAAAATTGTGGTATAAATATAATATTTGTTGTTAATATAATAATACGTGTTTTTAAAAACTGATAAGTTTATTAATTAATTCGTCAGTTTTCGTAAATTATTCAGTTTTTATAAACTAATATAAATCGATTAATTTTCATTTACCAATCTACTTTTTCAATTGAACTTTAAATATTTTAATAGACAAATATAATTTTTTTCTATTATTTTTCAAATTTATTTAATTTTTAACCGATTTTATAATAGTCAAATACTCGTTAAATCTTTTAATTATTAAACTTTTTATCTTATTAGTTAAACTTTCGATTCATTTTTTAAAATATTGATAATATATAGAAATTCAATGATATAATTTAACAGTTTAATGTCCATTACTCAAAACCATGGAATGGTATAGTAATCATTCATAATAATCATTGAAATAAATAACTAAACAAGAAAAAAAAGTAAAAGAGACTCCAAACCTGATCGCCGATGAACCCTACGACGGTGGAGATCTGGTGATCAAACAGCCGTTTCCCGGTGGATATCTCCCGAGCCTGAAGCGCCACTTGTGCAGCTGTGTACAAAGTTGACAATATGGCTATCGCCAGCAAGTACCTGATGACGGTCATCAACCCATGACCAAACCGAACAGTTAAAATTACTAAACCTCAAAATCGATAATCACTTCCAAACGATGATCTACATAGGATTTGTATCCAACCCTTTTCGTGATTTTACCTGTACTCCTCGTACTTGTCGAAGTTCTTCCAATCACCATGTTTGTTACTAGCCATGATGAGGAAAGCCAGCAGGGAGAACAACAAAGCAACGCCTCGCAGCACGACGGACCCTTTCTTGATCATGTCATCTCTCTTCCACCGTTTCATGATATGTCCGACCCCGAACGCCGTCGTCCCGGATTGTGCATCCCCAGCCGGATGCGCCGTCTCCACCGGCGTTGTATCGCCCTGCTGTTTGTTGTCGGAATGAGACATGTCGGTTTCGTGGAATTCAAGGAACTGGAGAACAACTTTGATAGATACAATAAAACGGAAATGACAGGCCAATCTTCTTGGCTTAAAAGCGAGGTTTCTTGTGTTAGTGGACGATTAGTGCGTGAATTTAACTAATCTTGTGCTGCTTCCCACGTTCACGGAGCCAATTACAAGGTGACATGTCTGAAAGCTGGCATGTGTTTGTCGATTAATTGGATGGTTTAATGTGGGATTATGAGGAGGTTTTGCATGGGATTTTTGCCACAATTCTCGTAACTAACTTCGGTTGATACAGTCTAGGAATCCCAAAAAGAGACAACTAAGTTCCAACAAGGTCTTACCTTTTTTTTTTAGAAATAAAAAATTTATTCAATATAAAAGAGAAGTTACAAAACTGGGATAGATTCTCTCCCACTTGAGAGAAACCCTCTTAAAAGACTGGTTCCAGATAAATATGAAAACAACAACGTCCCAATCCAACATTTAACAACACTACGTATTCAATAAGGGTAAAACTAACTTGCCTTTTCTGGAATCTTCGCTTCATTTTCCGGCTACTCGATCGAAGGTTCTGGCTATTCCCACTCAGGTCTTCATACAAGAAGCTCCACACAGATATCTAAACTCAACAGCCGAACTCTATGATCGTTTAGGGCATGTTTAATCTGAGTTTGTCTCATCAAGATTTGATTTTTCTTAAAGGACTTCGAAGGCTAGCCAGAGAGGGAGATCGGAGAGGAGATCTCATCCATGTAAAAGGTACATCGTTCAAAAATTTTGAAAGCTTCCTTTCTTTTTTCTCGAAACCTCTACTGATTAAACATTAATCCGTTGATGACAAGGTTTTGGATAGATAGCATAGATCTTCAAGCAATGCTCAACTCAAAATGGAGAAGATCTTAGTAATTCCAAGTGAGCCCGAATCTAAACAAACCTCATTTGTTCTTTAGAAACCGTGAAAGAATAATATGCTTGTTTAAAGTGAAGAAATGTTTTTGGATATCATTTCTACATGTGTGAACCTTAGTAACAAGAACTTAGGAGAGATTTAATAGGGCTAAGGCTATATTCTCTATACTAGGGTCATTCTCCTGCTACAGTGTAGGTTTAACTGATTGATGACCAGTTGCTCCCTTATGGTAGCAGTAGTGAGTTTTATAAGAGGTATTAGCGAAGTAGAATTGTCTTTAAACCTTCTACTATTCCCCTCATTCCAGATTACTTGAAAACATGTAGCCACCGAGAGTAATATAATAGAAATATGCAAATTAGGTAATTCCTGTATGATATCTGTGAGTCTGCTATAGATTAAACTAGGGGCACATAGAGTAGAAATTTTTGCCCAAACTTCTCTAGAGAAGACACATTCAAAGAAGAGGTGATCTCTAGTTTCGTCATCTAGATTACATAGGATACATAGCTTAGAGGAGGTTAGGGATTTCAACCTATATATCCAAGGTACTAAGTCTGTCCCACATTGCTTGCCAGAGCAGAAAACTAACATTAGGTCTAAGGGCCTTGTTCCAGATTAGTGCATCTCAGCCTAGTCGATTTGCAGACCCCTCCCTCAACTTTCTGACTTCCTTAACGGTAATCTCAGAAACAGGAATATCCTTCCATAGGTAGACATCTCTCTCCCCGTGGCTTCTAAATTGAGGAAAGTGTAGAATTCTAGTCTCATCTGAAGAAAGGGACTAGTTCTCATTCCTAACTACTTCTTGGAGCTTAGTATCCTTAGGGAACCGATTTAATAGGGATCTTGCCATTTGATTTTATATTAAAGGTTTATTCCCTGTCCAGTTGTCATACCATAAGGAAATTCTTTCCCTTGCCCCTATCTGGCAAGTAATGTGCTCAGTGGCGGATTCACAATGGGGGTAAGTGGGGGCACTTGCCCCCACTGCCCCCAAAAAATTTCTTCAATATCTCTAAAAAAATTTATGTAAAAAAATTATTATTTTAAATTTTGCCCCCATAAAAAAATTGCTTCTATTAAAATTTTACCCCCATTAAAAATAAAATTTTGCCCCCACTCAAAAAAATTTCTAGATCCGCCCCTGGTGGTATCCCCATACCCGCCCCATACCCGACGGGTATTTTTGTTAACCTCCCATACCCGCGCCACGGGTAAAAATTTGCTCCCCATACCCGCCTCCTTTCGGGTAATTTTATCGGGTACTCATCGGATTCGGGTACAATTGTCATCCCTAGACATCAGGGTTCCTTCGGCGGAGGGGGGGGACTCTTTCGGGGGAGACAATATGGCTTGCCGCGGCCGCATTCGAAAGGTGGTTTCCGTCCAAGCGATCCATAAGCTTCACGATTTGCATAAAAACATATATTTCCCAAATTAAGCAAACTTTGATGGTAATAACACAAAGAGAGTGCATAAAATAATAATAATAAATATTTTTATTTTTATTATTATTTTGTAATATTATATTAACTTTTATCTGAGAATTTAATTTTGTCTCAACATTTATTTCCTTGAAGTTTTTAATTTTTTCATAGGTGTTAATAATAATATAAAAAATTTTATAGTTTTGTAAAGATAATGAAAAACATTGCCATTAACTTTTATCATTATTATATTTTATCATTTAAGATGAAATATATAAATATATATTTTCTACAATATATTAATATTCACGCAAGAGTTTAATTATGCTGAATAATTAATATCTCAAAAAGTTAATAATAAAAAGATTTTAAAATAATAATAATTTTAAAAAAGTAGTTAGTGAGAAAATTATTTTCTTAACTTTATTAAAATCAAATATTCAAAAATCATAAAAACGTAAACTTAAATTATCGCCAAACAATAACATAATATATTTTTTAAATGATCATTAATAATACTACAATAAAAGATATGCATATATATATATAAATAAATCGTAATATTAAATTTCTCAAGTAAAATGGATGAAAGTAACATTACCAAGAGGGGCTGATCTTGCTCCAGCAGCAGAGTCAGGAGGAGAGAAGACGACGAAAGCCAAGAGAAGGCATAGTATTATGACATATACTTTCATTTTGGAGATAAGAAGAAGAGCTTGAGATGGAGTCGTATTTATAGGGCTCCAAGGGAAGTAGATCCTTTATGATACCTGTCGGTTCGATTTGGATCACATAAATTTTTGGAGATATTTTAAATTGATGAGTTTGATTTCACATAAATTAATAAATAAATTAATTAAATATAAAATTAATAATTAGTTTATTTCATACAAAGACTCCAAGTCAATGCAATAATTTTGAGTGGTTCTTAGTCATTGACTTAGTTTGTCTTACATGTTATATATTTCCCTATCTCCATTCTCCATAAAACGTCAACGTTTTAATGAAGGGAAATTATATTTTCCGACTTGACTTGTCCTTATCTTTTGTCATTCTCCATCGCACTGTCCTCTCCGAATATCTCTTATCGTAACCACCATCTCTGAACAGCAGAAACCGAGGTTCTGAAGAACGGACAATACTGGTCAACTAGCGGATTAACATTCCTCCCGATCTTAACCCACACACTTTGATGATAACCAGCAGTCCAAGGGGCATGATAAATGAGCTTCAACAGCTATTAGAAAGAAAGTAAAAGAGAAAATACAGGTAAGGTTACATCTTACAAACTAAGTACTAAAATATCTATTAACTAGGAGCTAACAAACTGAAAGATATACATTGACTATTTCCTATTACGCCCCCGCAAGATGAAGTATCGGGACGTGACATTCATCTTGTTCCGAAAAAGCTCGAAAGCTTGATGGGCTCCAAATAAAATATGAAAAATATTCACTCAAAGAAAAAAACAATCTTCTTTTCTCAAAAGCTACGGCTCTATTTTTCTTCCTCACTCGTTGCACACACCTTCTTTTTTTGCAACGAGAGCTAATCTTTATATAGGCATCCTAAACCAACATTAACAAACACAGAGGATAATTAGTAAACAGAGGGAATGACAAGTGTTCCCATATGTGTCCTAAATATAACAAATTAACACTAAAATTTTGACACCTCCTAATACATGTGTATTGACATAAATAAAACAACACTCAAACTTTTGACACCTACAATTCTAAACTATTAAGCAAATATTTGGAGCCTCACGCGTTAATCTCCAAATGTCCAAAAGAGAATTTGCATTCTAACACTCCCCCTCAAACTTGACTTCGCATACCTGTTAATTCATTCTTACATAATCAATTGCAGGATCTTAGAATCTAATAAATTTTCACAATAACATTAGCGTACCTTGATCCATTGTGTGTCCAATACTTTCCGAGTAGACAATCTTCAATAATCTTTCAAGATCTTCTTAAATTGTGTTTTTCTCTCTCTTGGCCTTGTTTCTTTATTTTTCCGTATGTGTTGATGGAGAGATACATGAAAACCTTATAGGTAGAGAGAGGGAGGTAGTTATTTATTTTAAATTTTAAACATCACCTCCTTTCATTAACTTTATCTTTACATTCCATCAATGTAAATACATCATATTATTTAACTTAATTAAACCTAATATCTCTTTACTCAAATAACTAATGGGATTTAATATACTTAAATAATTAAACCAAAATATATGGGCCACATATAATGAAATTATCTAACAGTCTCCCACTTGGCCCATATAACTTAATCATGGTTTAACAATATAACATAATATGCATGTAACAAAACTTAAATCCCCTTTATTTTCTTTAGGCGCAACATTAATCATAACTAAGTAATAAAACTAGAAAGGATCATAGCGGTTGTACATCTATTAATGTGACATACTTCCTTCCATGCATCACAAAACTAGTTCATAACTTAATATGATCTATTATGAGATATATCTTAATGGTTCAACAATAATGTCTTT
>JANKOD010000001.1:24398211-24420025 GCA_026284645.1 Erythroxylum acuminatum | reverse complement strand
GCAACAGAGTTCAAACAACTAGTCTAAGGCAAAGGAACGAATCAAACTTACTTGGAAAGCTTCAATCTTCAAGAAATGGCAAAACCCTAAAACTCTTCTTCTTTTCTTCTTCCTCCCCACCAACGACGGCTTCTCCTTCTTTTTCTCACAAAACCCTATCTTTTTTTCTTTTTATACTTCTTATAATTATGCAATGTCCATTTTACCCCTTACTTAAGCCTTATAACCTTATACACTTATGTGACTTGCCCAAAATACCCTTGGTCATACTTTAATTTAATTCTAACCTTAGCATAGTTCAGCTCCACTTATTGACCGAATAAAACTTCAAAATTCAAAACGTGATTATGAAATAAATAATAAAAAAAATAAAACAGGTTTGGGGTCCAACATAACCTATATAATTTTTGTTTTATTTTTGAATTATTTTTTTGTTATTCCTTTTTAGTGAAACTCGACGTAATATGTTTGCTTTGTGTACACAAGCCTACTTTTCAATCTCTTATATTTTTCTTCCTAGAAGTTGTTCTCCACTCCTTAATGTAGTACGTCATGCTTCACACAGCATCGACACAGCCACCACCCATACTTTCGTTTCATATTTTATCCCTCTTCTTTTATTATTTATAATGCTTGTTAGTTTAATGTTTTTTTAGTTTTAATGCTTGTCCTTGTCCTTGTTCATGTTATTTTGTGTTTTAGATCCCTCGTTTACTTTTTTGTATCATATTAGGAATAATGTGATGTTTAAAGGGGGGGTATTAGTTAAAAAAAGAAATTTATTATTGTTTGTGATTGTGTGTTTTTTTTTTCCCATTTAATAGTTAAAGAGGCATGGTTATTAAATGAAATCGATTTGGACTAGAAATGCATAATATGAGTGAATGACTATACTTGCATGCTTAGGCTGATTGACTTGGATTTCGATTAAAGTGACATTAGCTAGTTGTAATAGATGAATGAAACTTTTCATTTGGTAAGAATTTGAGCCCTTTTGAAATATTTAATACCAAATTTAAGTATTCTTTGCTGAAAGTGTTCTTTCATAATTAAGGAATTATAGAACTTGCTTGCAAATACTAATTAAGATCACATAATCTTATACAACCTTGAAATGATGAAGACAATTAGGATATGTCATTTTTGCTTGAAAAGCCACCATAATTTTACCTTTAGTGAGCCCCCTTTGAGTTTAACATGAACCATTTCTTCTTTAAACCCAAATCCGAGGTTGATT
Source organism: Erythroxylum acuminatum (assembly GCA_026284645.1). NCBI lineage: Eukaryota > Viridiplantae > Streptophyta > Magnoliopsida > Malpighiales > Erythroxylaceae > Erythroxylum > Erythroxylum acuminatum. The sequence goes on along the minus strand of JANKOD010000001.1, from coordinate 24,418,788 downwards.
ATTTAACTTTTTTTTATCATACCTACTATAAGGATGAATTGAGCATTTGAATGAGTATGATTGGGTTTAGGGAATAATTACTTGAATAATTATGGGGGAATCGTAGGATATAGCTGGTTTTTGAGTTAGGAATGAGTATGGTTGTAATAATTTGTATCTCTCCTCTACATTTTACCTCTTCTAAACTTGATCTTATTCTAAATAAAAAAAAGAAAAAAAGAAAAAAAGAGAAAAGAAATAGAAAAGGAAAAGGATGAGAAGATAAGCAAAAAATTGAAAAGAAGAGGAGAGACATAAAAAGAGGAGTGTTAATCTTGTTAACTTGAAAGAAAAGAATTGAGTGTTTTATGCTTCATTGTTTGTCTTACTTTAAATGTTCAATTTGTTTTGTGGTTTTAAACTATGATTTTCCTTTTTCTCACCCTTGGCTCGGCCCGACCCCATTACAACCAAAATAAAGACCTTCAGATTGATGTTTGTATTTGATATGAGTGGTGGAGATTGGATTAGTAAGCAAGCTTATAGTATATGCCCTATATGAAATGAATTACGAGAGGATGGAGAGTGAAGTAAGTATCTATCACACTTATTGATGGTTCTTTGAATTGAAGTACTTGTTGATTTTAGCTAAGCATGTAGAGAATCGTCTCTTCATGGAATATTATGAGTTTCAAGTTCTTAGGTTGTGTTTATTAAAATGATCGTTGATATCTTTGACTATCATTGACGAAAATTGTTTTTATTGTTTATTCTTTTATAGTCTAGTGTTCTTTATTTTGCTTGAGGACAAGCATAGTTTAAATGTGGGGGAATTGTTGTGTGTAATTTTTATTGATTTTTCTTGCATTCATATCTTGATTTTGGTAACAAATTCTTGCATTTGTAATGCAAATGTGAGATGAATTGAGTGAAAATGGTCGTGAATGTTGCTTGAAGGTTAAAGGGAATGTTTTGTGAATTTTGCATGACAAATTAAAGGTAACATAATTTTCCGTTAAAAAAGTGGTGACTAAAGTGTTAGTCACAGTGATGACTTGACTTGTCACCACCATGACAAGTTCCCTCACGTACTCCTTTGCACTCATTTAAGTTTGACGCATGCAGGTTGACGACGTAACAACCCTACATTCCTAAACCTAAACTCGTGTTATAAGTAGAAAAGAAGTGAGAGGTAAAAAGGGGGCTGAACCGAGAGAGTCAATGGGACACATACACACCACACAGACTCATTCAGAGAGACATTCGGGGAGAAAGAATAGATAAAGAGAAAGGAGGCGGAGAAACAGAGCTTTGGCTGAGAGAAGAAAGGATAGAAATAGGGGCGAGGAAGAGAGAAACACAACAGAGAGGTGGAAGTTTGGACAGAGGCATAAAGTGAGAGCTGAAGCTAAATTCCAGTGAACTTGAGCAACCATTTGACTGGGCGAGAAGAGAGCAGAGGTAAAGGAGAGAGCCAACACCAGAGAGCTTGAGTTTGGCCAGATATTCACACCAACTTTTGCATCCAAGAGTCTTCGTTTTGTTTGCTCATCTTTATTTCAACTTCTGCTGCTACTGTTAAACTCATTTATCTTTTACCTGTTAGACTTATTTTCTCTATTATTGTCTGCTACACTGTTAGTTCATCTTTAGTATTCATTTTGTTCATCGCTTTTACATTTTTACGTTTACAATAACATAGGATTGAAGTGTATGGAGATGATGAATTGTTTATGTTATGATGGGCTAATTTCTTTTTCTTAAGGATTAATATAGCTATTTTAGTCAAATATGCATGATTGAGGGATTGTCAAATATGCATGATTGAGGGACTGTATTGTTGTCTTATGTTTGTTATAGTTTCTGAATTGAATGGATGTAATAGCATGACCGAACTTTACATCATTTTGATATTAAACGAAGGATCGAGAGAAGAAGTTTAATACGGAACGAGAAACTATAAATGCCTAGGTTAATAACTAGAAATATCTTAACTTAAGTGGTAATTAGTAGTCAGGTTTCCATAATTAATTCGAATGATAACTTGTTGAATATGAAAGTTAAATTTAGTTTATTATTTGAGTTGATCTTAGAACCCAACTGTTAGTTTCAGTATGACAACTATTCAATCATTTCCTCTTAATGATGCACAGGAGATTACATTAGTAAAATTAATTCTTAAGATTTTTCCGCTTTGATTAATCTATTCGTTTTTACTTCTGATTGAATCATTTTACTCTTCAGTTTAATTTTGTGATTTTCTTTAAAGCCTTCACTCAAAAAATCGGGATAGAATGTTTAAAATTGTATGTATTGTTTTTATTTTTATTCAAGATTAATTTAAGTAAACTAATTTCACTTCCTTGGGAGATGACCCTAGGTAATCAATTACAACTACCTTGTACACTTGCGAGTAGGATGACCTAAGTATTTTTAGAACTTATTTTGGGCACAACACCAGGTTTAACGACTACCCTAAGTCTTATATATAACTTAAACCAATTGATATCATTAGACATAGAGCAACAATTCTTTAAAAAATTCCATACCTCCTAAGCTGTGTCAAAGCATCGAAAATCCAATTTGATTACCTTAGCACATATGTTCTGAAACCATATTAATATTTGATGATTCATTCGATCTCAAGATACCAAGCATTTTATGTCTTTATCTTTCTTTTGTGTTTGTTTAGGTATTTCTCTAGTAATAACAAGTCAAAGGAGTCTCCCCTTAAGAAAATTGCACATTTCTTTAGCCCACAAATCATATATTGAACCATCAAAGGTGATACTGATAGGGTTAGGAATGCATTGGTAAGTTTAGAGACATTCATAATGAAAAATGGTAGAAAACTTGTTCGTAAAGTTAAAATTTGGTTATTCTAACCGCAAAAATGGATTTAGAACGTCAAAAGACTTGAGAAACTTAACTAGTTTGCAAAGAAATTGTGCGAAAAGGGATACAAACCGTGCGGTTAAAGTGTTAGTCAACCGATATGTTATGACACGTAAACAAATCGGTACGTGACAAATAATTAGGATGTTGACGTGGCAATTAGATGTTAACATGGTGATGAATAAGAAGTTGATGTGGCACTGAGTAGGATGCTAATGTGGCACTCACGTGGTGTTGACTAAGATGATGATGTGGCACTAGCTGTGTTGTTTTGCTGATATAGCTATTGACAGAATGCCTTGGTAGATGTTAATGTGGCAAGGTTGAATTTTGTAAAGTTGTAGTTCTATCTAAAGTGGCGTCGTTTGGCGGGATTAAAATATGTCATTTAGACACTCTTTTTCCTCCAAATATTTTCAGCTACGTTTTTGGGGATTAGCAACTTCCAATGATGCGTGCGGGCCTCTAAGTTTTTGGAGGTGTTCTTTGCACCATTGCGAAGTAGAAAGCAGAGAAAGACTGATACAATGATTTCTATATTTTGGTGTGTTTAATCTTAAGGAAAATCAAGGTGATAGTTACATATAATTACATACATGATTCTTGGACTAAATTAAAGTTGATTGTGACTTCTAAACATGGGTTGACAACCACTAAACCGATCTCTTCCAAAGTAGAGATCAAGTTCAGTGTAGATCAGTTCCACAAGATGATAAAATGTGTGAAGCTCTCCTTGGACCAAAAGGTTGAGCCCCAACCCCAAGGGCCCCCGGTCGTGGGCCCGACCACCGACGGGGGAGTGCATCACGGTCTGATCCCTAGCAGCCCCCTCACAGAGCGGTCCATTCCTCCCGTTGCCGAGAGTCGAACCTAAGACCTTGGACCAACTTACCCTGTGAGAGAACCACTGAGGCAACCCGTGCGGGCACAGGAATGACCTCCTGAAGTCATATGTTGCATCTTTCCACCATATATTTATTACTACACCAACACCTTGTACGCAAACTTTGAAAGGATGACTCGGAAGATCAACCCCTCCACTCGCTCTTTCTCTCCCTCTCGTCTCTGGCCCCTCTACAACTACATCTCACTTTCTCTCCACAAATGCGTTCTCTATAACATCTCCCATATTTACACTTCCTCTGCTAAGATCTTTCTTCTGTTTTCTCCGCAAATTCTCTTATTCTCACTGCCAGTCTTGTAAGTACTATCAATTTTCCTAGCTAACTACAACGGTTTCGGCTTTTCCTATTGTCCTTCTCAGTCATAATAGTCTCTTATTTTCAACTTTCTTTTGCTCTCTAACTTCTGGGTTTGGATGATTGTCAGTCTTCTAATGAAGGGATGTTTTTGTTTTTTCGTTTACTTGCAGGTTTGTGATTATAGATTAGACATGGTGATGATGGGAATTGACAAGGTAGTGGTGAGCTTAAAGTCCAAAATAAGGTCACTGAAGATGAAGAAAGTTTATGATAAGATCGAAAAGAGTGACAGCATGAGAGTGGAGATAAGAAGCAAGAAGGCCAAGAAAATTATTGAGCAGACACTAAGAATTGCAGATTCACCCAAGACCAGAACTTACGCTCTGTAATCCAAAGTAGAACACTATATATATCATGGTCTTAAATTGAGTACTGCAATATTCCCTCTCATCTGTAATTATCTTAATCGCTCTCTCAATCCGCAATTCAAACCCTTGTTATATATGTTTGTGTTTAACTTCTTCAATAAGATTTTCTTTTTATGTTTGTATCAGTTGTGTTTTGTTTCTGGAACTACTTAACCTATCAAAGGCAGTACTAGCTGTTGTCTTAGATTGACGACAACAGAAGGATCCATGGTTGCAACAACCAGCTCTTCATTACACTGGCATCCTTTGCTGTCCACTCAGCAGCTTTGGTCGGATCAGTAGGCTTACAATCCGTGCCATCAGCAGTACCCCATAATTCTTTCCCTGAACATAATTCTGGAACTGAAATTTACACTCAAAATAATTCTTGCCTGAAAACTTAATACAAGCTCTCTCTAATTTCTCCATGAATACAATGTCATGAGAAATACCAAAATGTCTCACAATAGATTAACCAAGAACCTGAACCAATCAGAAAAAAATTCACAAAGAATTAGAAAAACAAGAAACTCCAAAAGACTCTGATACCATAACAAATCAAGAATAACATAACAAAATTTTTGTGGAAATTATTAGTGTGTTTGCTTTGAGCTTTCCTTCCATTTATATATTAACAACAAATCATATTGACATTTGTACGCCAAGGTGAATGTAAGAGTGGTAGAGTTACTAATATAATATAGCTGATTCCAGTAGCTCAACATTTCATTATTCATCTACCAAAGAAATTGAGTCTCTATTTAAATTATTCTTTTTTGCTGGGATTTACTAGATATTTGGTTTTGACGGACTTAGGAAAAACTAGTTAAAACTTTTTTCTTTGTTGATAATCAATCGCTGTTTTTCACTAAATATTAAATAAATCCTGGTGTCTATCTAACAAGTTGACTAAGAACAACTTTTTTTTTTTTTGGTTTCCAACAAAATGTCCTAGGAGAGCCCTAACTATGGAAAGACACCTTTAAACCATTCACATCCAGACTAATCCTCGCTCGAGTCGGGTAGGTCCTTTGCGAGAGGCAAAATTCTAGCCCTAAGTTTTAAACGGCTGCATACAAGAGAGTAGTTTAAACCCACGACTTTACTTAAACTAGAAGAGCCCCTTATCAACTCTCTGGCGCTCTAGAATTACTACGAACAACTAATTGATAATAGACTCTAAAGCACAGCAAATAGGCACCAACTAATACAAAGTTTATAGGTTGAGTTATTAGAAAGCCTTCCCCAAAAGCTTAAACAAATTAAACAATTTGTTGCTTTATTAATTACCATTTGAAGCCATCGATGTTATTGCTCGACCTTCCTTTTCTTGTCCACATTTACAACGACATTACGGTGGGATAAGGCTTGTCATAATCGAATGGACCAACTTAATAAGTAGTCTTTATTAAAGTTGACAAATTGGTACTGGTTCTGTGGGTCAAATTCGGTATAACAGAATTCTGACTTATATATTTGAACATAAATTTTTTTATCTAGCCAATCACAAAAACTCGGCTCCAAGTAACTCAAAGTTTAACGAGTTAAATTATGTTTAATCAGTCTGAGCATTTAGGTCTAATCAAGTTTGAGTTTAAATATTTTAAAATGATCAAGTACATATTCTAATATTAAAATATAATCAAGTTTAAATTTAAACTTAAATTTGTTTCTAAATTCAAACTCATTTAACACCGAACTTATTTTCATCCCTTATCTTTATATTTTTCTGAAGACTTGAATCGGAAGATCATATCTGCAATCTAAAACCTTGATGGAATTTTTATTTTTGTTTTCATTTTTCTTGAAGGGCAGCAGATCCAAGAACAAGAGATGGAATCGAACCAATTCCTAAATCCAAAATTGAAACCCTTATATCTTGAATCCAACAAATTGAATCCTACCAAAGGTTTAGAATTGAATCCACTATACTTATTTTCGTAGATAAAATAGTGTAAATTTTGATCATAATATTTTTTGTAATAGATAATCATAGTTCTTTCTTTTATGAGATTTATCCATCTCTTTCTCATCCACTACAGAGAATCTAACAACGGTGTGAAGCAAATCTGACGATACGTTGATATTTTACTTGTTGACAACATCTTCCCCACTTGTGGGATTGTCCAAGCTTCATGAGTGGTGGAGCAAAGAGAGGCGAAATCTAAGGTAATCAAGAATTCTAAAGAAGCAGAAGGACCCTACATGACTTCACTATTTTAATATAGATGACAAAGACAAGCAAGAAAGATGGTTTGTGGGAACTAGGAGTGATAATAACATATGAGACTCTGAATATGAGATATAAAGACAACATGAGAAGTTGGTCCTTATGTGGCACGTAACAATACATGCTCAAAAAGTCAAGTCCACATTCTTCCCTGCTTATTGGTTTACAGAAAGGAGTGTCCACATGAAAAAATATGCACAAGGCAACCACATAAACTATTTCATTAAAAAAAGGTGCTTTTGGAACATCATGCTATTATTGGTGTTTCGAGGACGAAGTAGTTAGAATCTTCATGCATTATCTAAGCTGACAAGTAAACTAAAACAAGATTGCGTACCTTTAGGACCTTGTCTTGTAGTACCGCAAGAACTCGACTCTTTAATGGATCTCCGATGGCAATCAACATGTAGATGTGACTGTTTTCTTAACGAAGACGAAAACACTTAACCCTTAGTTTGAATTTGAAGAGGGCCCAGCAAACTTCAGAAGATTAGCCAGAGTTACAATTAAGCAAACTATCAAGCTTAAATATTGTTTTGAGCATGAGAACTAAGTTCAGATTTACGAAAAGGTTTGATAAGTTAATTCAAATCATCCCGTTTTTCGGAATCAGTTAGAAGATTATCATACAAGAACTAGAAATCAACATTTTTCATTTATATTAGACGACTAGATCTTAAGGTTTACACTGTTATAAATCATAGAGGATTACAGGACATTCCACAAATAATTCAACAAAATGAGGGTAATAGGGACCTGATGCAGCTGATTTCCCTTTGGAGGTGAGATGAGGAACTAATTAAAGATGTGTCTAATCATTATGGAGATAGCTTGATAATCAATAACAAGCTGTCGTTTGGTAGTTGAGAAGGCTCCTCAGACCCAGAAAATTGTGAATTTTTCTTGATTGATTTAACACAAAAGTCTAAAAAACCTTGAGCAGCAGTATGCATTTTCAATGTGCAAGTGCGTTGACCTTTTGGCACAATATTGGCAGCAACTCTATCAACGCACGCTAGTACCAATTATGGTGGTAAAGCATTTGGAGATCCTTGCAATGAACGCAGGTCCAAGGTGACAGAGGGGGATCTAGACAGTAGGAATGAATAGATCGAGTTTGGCAGACATGACAATGAATGAGGAGATCCTCAGGTTCAGTACAGCGGCATTCAATACATACTGGACCTGCAAAGGACTGTTAAATGAAAGGAAAAGGCTTAGCTTCAAGATAATAATCCCGAAAAGGATTCTATGTGTAGAATATACATCCTTTAAAACAACGCGATAACATTAAGCTGTTAATAACAAAAATCAATGGCTTATGACTATATCCCTTCATATCATGTAACATACAAATCCTAGCTGCTCCATACAGGAAATACCGAACAATGGCTTCAATTAAGTTATATATATTTTCTTATGTCCTCCAATGGCCAAAGGAGGAATTATTAACAATTAAATGATAAATGCCTCATTGGAAATTACATCGTTCTCTCGTGGATGTAATTGGTTGTTAAAATTCTTTTTAACTTTTTGAGGCTTCACCTTTCTTGATTCAATCACCATACTTAGGTGCGTTGTCATTCCTGTGATAAATCAAAGTTGTATATGAACTGATAACCATTCTCAGGGTCATTTTATCCTCCATAGTACAGTTACAAGTTTACTTAAATTACTCTCTTCTCATTAACCAACAAACAGTAAATGAGGAAATGAAAAAAAATTACAGTGTGTATTTTCATCATCATATGTGAATAAAACAACAGAAATAATGTAATGCAAATGAAGCACAACAAATTCGATAACCACTTTTTATCTGGACATTTCTAAAAGTGTTTGCTGGACAGAACGACTAATGAAGGAATGAAATACCCCATGTATATCTCAAATAGCAAAAGATAAATACAAAATGAGTAACTAGATAGAATTTGTAACAACAAAGTCGTATTGGTTTATAATCACAAGCATGAGAATTACCTCGGTACCAACTATTTGTCTTTCTTGATAGACTAAATTGAAAACATCTGTAGCTGATGAGGCAAGTGGTATAGTCTGAGAGTAAATTTTCTGATCAGAAGTGGCTGCATCCTCTACCTTTGTAATACTCAGAAAACTAGCCTTGCACAAAGGACAAGTAGATATCCTTCTGCGTGAAGCCTACACATATGGTCGCGGCAGAACAAACTTCAGCTAACGGAATGCAGCATATAACAGAAATGGAAAACTATCACCTGAAACTGTAAGATGCTCTCGTGTAATGAGTAGCATAATTGCAAATAGAGAAAGTAGAAAACAAGATGAAAAACTTGTGAAACATCAAATGAAACAATTATCAAGCATGCAATTCAAGTTTGGTAGTGCATTAATGATAAGGGAACAACAAAAGTTAAACAAGAAGACAGTAAGTACCATATGATCAGCCCAGTTTTGGATGCATGAATAACAAAATCGATGTCCACATGCCAAAATCCCTCTGGTTGAACTGAACTCAGTCCAACATATAGCGCATGATATATCCACTGAAGTGGGTAATGTTGCAATAGGCTCATGCAGATCCTCATTTTGGATATTTTCAGGCGGGTCCTTACTGGCTGTAGCTCCATTTGATCTTTCTAGTGCTCTTAGTACACTTATGGGGGATGAATTTGAATTATCAGAAGCAGCGGAATTCTGATCTCTAGTATCTTCAATTTCATCTAATTGCTCAGCCGTAAAATTGTCATCCTCATTCAATGCAGCCGCTGATGTTCCTCCACCTTGGAATAATTCAATAATCCTTTCATCATTTATTGTTTGAGGTGGAGCTGCTGTGTCAGTTTTCTTATTAACAAATCGATTTGGATAGCTTTCTTCATCAGAATCCAAAACCACTGTCTCCAGTTTGTCTCTGCCAGAATGTTTCTTCGTGAGTCTCCGACCATCGCAACTAGAATTCAGCAAAGAATTGTCTCCAATGCAATCAGTTATCTTTCTTTTTCCTCTTGTTGAACGCAGATTAGTATCTGCGTAAGGCTCCACATGTCTTGCAAGTCTTCTCTCTCTTGGAGGACGCATAGAAAATTCTGTATCTGAATCTCCATACTTTACGAGGTGGAAAGGCAAGGAATATGTTAATAAGAAGAATCAAAAGTTCCTTTTAGCTAAAGCGCTAATCAAACTGAACAATGAAAGAAATGTCTCATGAAGTGCCTAAATAAAATAAGAATTCATAAACCAATAACTATTTGCATAAAATTGGTAACATCAATGACAAATAATTAACTACGATGGGACCGGAAAATGCAGCTAAGAAACATAAGCAACTCAAAACCAGGCTTAAATGCTTATGCATACAAACTTTATCTTTCCTGAAATTGGCATTTTCGTGAGAAAGCCCAAACTATATTTTATGCATCCACTTGGCTTCTCAAGAACAGATATCTTTCCCATCTGTCATACCCAACTTTCACACTCTACGGAGCACAAACGTCCATCAAAATAATGCTTTCAGTGACTCAAAGAAACGTGAGTAAAATAACCAAGATGTAATAACCCCCGAGTGCCACAACTGTGTTCTCCAATGAGCATATCTTGAAGTACTGAATTTACAACTCTTAAAGTAGTTGTTATCATAAAAAAGATTGAGTATCTTGGCCAAACAGAGGAACAAATAAAGTGCTTCACATTAAATTCAAGAAATTTTAAAGGATTAACTTTAATAGAATGACAAAACAAGCTTAAGGAAAACTGAGAATAAACAAAAATGAACAGGGCCAAGAACTCTTATTGCTACTACAACATTCTATTGTTCAAATTTTAAAGAAGAAAGGGAGCCAAGAATTACTCGCATCCAATACCTCTCGAATAACTAGCCCAGATGAAGGAATCTCCTCAAGGCATTCTCTGCTACCAGACCATTTTTCTTGCCTAGAACTTTTTCTACAGCATTTGCGCCTTGAGTTATACTTTCTGGTTTTGTTGTTTTTGGCCACATGACATAAATCCTGCAGTTCAACCGTGAAATGGTAGATAAAAAGGATGACTATGAGATCAATAATAGAGTTTCCAATGCACTTAAGAAACTAAGCCGAATCGGTTTGCTTTCCAAGTTACCTCCTTCAACAAAAAGGAATCAGTCCAACCACCAAGATCAGAATCTCCACCGCCCATACCGGTTACTTTCCGTTCAATGTCACTCAGAATGTTTGAATTCTCAAACAACGGCCTGCTTTCCTCATTCAAATTTTCAGAATTATCCATACATTCAAGCAATAAAGGGCCAATTTCTTGTCCACTACAAATGATAATAGGTCATAAACTCAGACTACTGATTGTGATAGTAATATAGCAAAATCAATTCAAACCAAAAAATATTCAACCCTAAACATCGAAAATCCCAGAAATGAGGATCATTACCTTTGCAAGGTATAAGGATGTTCTGGGACACGTCTTCCTTGCTTTATACATTCTTCTACCCACCGATGATTAACAACAATTGTATTAAACTCCCTCGCAAGATCGAACTTTCTCCCTTCAAATTTCCAACACACCTATCAAGAAGCAGCCAGGAGATGAACCAAATCTTTCAACACACATCTCTGACTCATCTCATCTAAACAATACCCATATTTGGATTTCAAAACAACCGAGACATTGAAGAGCCTGGGACGTACCAAGTGTGTGGTAGACCTGGACATTGCGCCGACGAAATTTGCACCGGTCTTAGAGATGAGCTTGATGAGATCAAACCGGGCTGATCCATGGTACCCACTCACTGTTGCGACCACAGATCCCATTCCCTCGATTGGACTGTCCATATACCCAAAAACACGGATTGTTCAAGACTCGAGACTCGAGTCGCTCTGTCGCAGAAGCAGAGAGGATGGCGGGAACTGAAATTTTTTAAACTTATTGAGGCTGGTCAAAATGAGAATTAATGTTACTTTTAATTAGTTTTTTGGTACACCCCAACCCAAATATGGGGTTAGATCAACCTAAACCGGCTAAAATGAGTTGACAAAACTAGACATGATAATAGGTCTGATCGAGCCCGAGTTTCGGCCTGATTGAGGCCCTATTGGAGCCCGACCAGGCCAAAGGTGGCCTGAACCTGACTTGGCATGACCCAAGCTATTTTTTAATTAAAAATATATTAAAAAAAACGATTTTATTTTGCTCATATGTAGAGCCTCGAGATCGACTGAGCCTGGATAGCCCGAGCCTAAGTTCGACTCAAAACACAATCAACCTAGATCTGGCTTGTCGACCTCAAACTTGGGCGAGGCAGGATAAGGAGGGCCTCGACCTAAATTTCATCTTTAAACAAAACAGCATCAATTTAATATCATTTTAGATTCAAGTTGCATAGTAGATGTTAGATCGAACAAGTTAGAAGTGGTACAATTCCGACTCAATTCTATTTTTAATCTTATCTCTCGATGTTACTAATTGAAAATTAATTATTTTTAAGTCATAAATAATTAAAAATAAATAATTAATATTTTATTTAAAAACCAAATCATAAGTTAAATCGCTAAAATAAAAAATTTAAGGTTTAAAATATTAAACTTGTATTAGACTACCTTAAAATTAGCTAAAGATTAAATAAAATTAAAGAATTTGAAATATAATTGAAAAATATTGTCCTTATATATAAGTTTAATTAAAAAATATTGTTAAATAAAAATTAATTGATTTATTTTAATTTATTAATTTTAAAAATTAACTAGTTAATTAATTAACTGATTAGTTTTTAACAATTAAAGTTATTAAAATAAATTGAATTGAAAATTTAAAAACTAAACTTAAAAATTAGATGATTCAAAACTTTTACAATTGACTAGGTTGAACTAATTAAGTTTTTTAATCGGTGTTTTAAATTAGTTTTTAGTTTTTAGATTGGGCCAGCTTCAAGTTAACTTTCTGAGTTTGAAACCAAAATTTTCTAAAATTTTGGCTCCAACCCAACTTGAAATTGTGCACTGAAAACCTTCCAGGGGATTAAATGAGGAAAATAAACAAAGAAAAGCAGAGTCAAACAGTTTACAGTTCTAAGAACACTCTGCAGATCACAGAAAATGAGTGTATCATGGACTGTTTATTTAGTTCCAAGAACACTCTGCACAGAAAATGAGTGAATCATGGACTGTTTATTCTCAAATAAGTACTTCCCCTCAATCCTTTTCTTCAACTTGTTATGAGAGTGAATTTAATTTTAGAAATTTCTTTATAATTCCCATCATTTCTCCTCCAGGAAATCGTCCAAGACAACCCCTTGATGCTGATATTTCATCAAATTCACTAACTGAATCGCCACTGAAGGCTTTAAGTTCCTTGCTACTGCTCTGAGCCTCTATATCTTCTGCCTCCAGATCATCACCAGCCTTGATTGTTGGCAGAGGAAAAGCATCGAGGGAGGTTTTCACGACGACAGAGCCACCCCCCACTGCGCTGACAAAGTCTCTTAACCAGCACAAAGCAAAAGGAACTGGTTCGAAACTATGGTCCCCGTATTCCACTGGGGTAGAGTGATCTCCGGTGACACAGAGGCAATACTGGAACTCCCCAGATGATTCTACCTCCCAGAGTAGTTTGGCCAGTTGACCAATGGCCCTGTCCACAGCTTCCAAACCTTTTACTTTGAAAAGGCTTGCTTTATCATGACCTGCATCATCTATGGCCTGAAATTCAAGATCATAAGGCAAGTTCGTCGAAATGTGCATGAGAACACAGGGGAATACATTAATGGTGACACCAAAATGGGTTGAAGTACCTTAATATGGAGAAACCCAAAATCATAGCCATCTGGCCGACCAGGTTTGTGTTCATCCTCCCCAGGTACAAATACATTTGGAGAAGTTTGTAAAGGTGCAGACAATGCGTTAGCTATGGCGGTCGCTTTTGAAGTCAAAAGTGTTCGATAATCTCCGGTTGCACCAGGAGCTTCCAAGATATCAATACCAAGTGAGAGGCCTAAGCCAGCAATTATCTTAGTGGGAGCTACCATGCACGGCCATAACCCATGTTTCTGTTCAAACGACGGAACCTGTAATATAAAAGCATATTCAACACGAATTAGTCAAACTATGCAATGGAAAATGACACGCTGAGAAGTAACATACCTCAATTCGAATACCACAGCCTCTTAGGAGGACAACATTGGCAATGTTTTTCCCTTCACCTAACCTTTTAGCATTTATAGGATGGGCTACTAGAATTCGGGAGATCTCCCTTGACAGCTCATTAACAACAACAGCTGTGTGCTTTGCCTCATCAGTATCATCTAAAGGTTCAGCTTGAAGCAGTAAGCGGTTATCCTTAAGAGGATCCGTTCCAGATATATTACCACTAAGCCTTGGTCCTTTAACAACTACTCCGCATCTATGTTCGGTGGCGTACCTGTAACAATATATTTGATGTTATTCATCTTTTCTAGGTTTGAAGTTATATAAACCTTGAATTTCAATGATAGAAACAGTGTGTTCCAGATATTGAATTTCAGAATTAACATGGATTTGATCCTTGAGACATTAAAGCAAAAAGTTAGCTTGAACAATACCATCTTTATTTCCAAACAAGTCACCAACATCGTATCTGCAAGTTTTCTGAGTTTAAGATGTTTAAGTTTTATCCAGTTCCCAATATAAGCATTCGAGCTTCATACAAAATAAGAGATACCCAAACCAGAGCCCTTGACCTGAGTTGGACACTTTACGAGTTGTTTGCAGCTTAAAATTTGTCAAAGTTGATTTTAACAAAGCTATATCCTTATCTCTTGATGAATCAAAAGGCATAGAATGCAACTGAAAGAGATGTACCTGACTCTAACTTCATACTCAGGGAATGATGGCAACTTCATTCCATCAAGAGCTGCGCAAAGAATCGGGCCTTCTTCTTCAAAGTGCCTATCAGCTCTTCTACTAGTGACAATTCCAGTTTTCCCGTCCAACGTAGCAAAATTGGACTGCAGATCAAAAAAATGGAGAAATTAAATTGGAAAGTAACAACGAACAGTACTCTATCACTGCTCAGATATTTAGAAATGTCCAAAAGAAAATAATTCCTTGCTCACTTTGAACGCAATATCACCCGGTGACATTGCCAATCCCGCACCCATGGACTCAAACGCACCTCTACCCTTGTAGTATACTCGTGGATCATAACCCAATAATGAAAGGTGAGCAGTGTCACTTCCACAAGCTAACCCAACTTCCACAGGGTCCATAAGGCCATTAACACCAGCAGATGCAATGGCATCCAAATTAGGTAATCTAGCTGCTTGCAAAGGAGTCTTGTACCCAAATCTCGGCAATGAAACATCACCCAACCCATCAATTAAAACAAATGCCACTCTCCTCTTTGGCTCTTTGGAAGAAACCATGCTTCAAGATGCTATATCTAGTATAAATACTATCCAGAGATCAATCTACAAACGAAAAAGAAAACCAATAAGTCAGAATATGACACTTGATGATAAGGTGCAAAATGATTGCAGATTCCAACCTTACTTTGCAGCTGACTAATGACTAACGGCAGAGACTAATTTGTACGAATAAATAGCAAATGGGTTTCTCCAGATAGCTAAGACACAGTACTAGACAATTAAAAAGGCCAAGAAATAATGCAAGAACAATCAAAATATTGAAAATTGTAAACAAAAAACTCGAAACTTTCAATAGTTCAATAAAGACTGAAAACTGAATCACAACAACCAAAGAGCAACGATTCAACCAAAAGCAAACTCAATCTGAAACCAGTCACAAGTGCGTCCAAATAGAGAAGAAAGTTCATGAAATACAGATCAATCAGATATGGGAAACAAATCAGACCTTACACCTCGAAGAGTAAATTTCACTAAATAATTCGACTTTGCTTAAAGTAGTGGTTCAGATTCGAAAATAAGAAAAGCCAGCGATGATTGACCTGCTCTCCGACGTGGGTTCCGAAGCAATCTTGAAAAGATCACTGCCACTTGCTCTGCTTCTGCATTGAAGAGCTAAAGGGAGAAGGAAGCAGGTTCCGTATAAAAGTTTCTAATGAAAATTAAAAAGGAATGTTAATAGTTATTAGAAGGAAACAGAATATGTGCACGTGGACGTTGATGTTCTTGAACACTATATTTAAATTCAGTTCGAATAAATAAATAAATTTTGAGGTAATCAAAATTTTAATTTAATTTAAATTTTTAAAAATTAAGTTTAAATTAAAAAATTAACTGAATTCAAAGTTCTAAAAACTTAAAACATTTCAAAACTCATAAAAATTTGAATAACCTGTAGAATTTTTAATAACACTTAAATTTATTTTAAATTTTTCATCTAATTCGTTATTAATATTATTATTAATAACTAAAAATTGAATTTTTCAACCAATTTAATTGTAAAAATTTCAATTTTGTTCAATTTTTATTATATACCAAGTTAAGGAATACCTAATAATAATTTAGCCACAAAATTTAAAACCTTTCATCTTACTAATTTAATTTTAGTCCAATTTTTAATACATTAATTATTATTAAGATATATTTAGTTATTTGAAAATTATTTATATAATTTTGGATTGAGCACTACTTGCTACTCAATGTCAAGTTTATGTAAGTTGAAATTAGAAAATAAAAATTTTATTGCCTAATTTATTTAGAATGAATATATTGATGAACAAAATAATGTAATTTGATATTAATTATAATTATGAGAAATATCACCAAATTAAGCGTATATAATTAACTCCTAAATTACAATAACAAACAGGACACAAGTATATAATTAACTACCAATTCATATATAATTAAGGATAGTAATGAGTTGGGTTGGGTTTAGGCTTAATCTGAGGTCCAATCAGGCCTAAACCCAAGCTCGTTTAGTTTAGAAGCGACCTGAGCTTAGCCTGACTCTACCTAATCATTTTTTTAAATTAAAAATATAAAACGACCTTATTTTAAATAAAATGAACGTCATTTATTTAGAAGAGTCAAGTTTTGAGCTAATCTAAGCTTGAACAACCAAAGCTTAAGCCCGATCGAAGATTCGATCAGGCATAGAAAATCATGTTTGAGACCTGAACAATTCCAACTTGACCAGTTAACTTCAGGTTGGACTGATTCGAGCCTGGTCGGACTGATTCGAGCCTGGACAATTGCAACCCCTACATATTATGCGTGAACGATGACCCATGTGTACCATAATCACTAGCTATATATGGATAATGGGCGTGTAATACAAATGTTGAGCTAAAAAGTTATTAATAATTTTCCACTTAAAACAAAAATCCTCAAATTCTCCTATTTCTTTTTCTTATCTCATAATAATTATTTTTCAATTTCAAAGCTTTCCTTAATTATTTTCTAAATTTGTACATATTAACGTATGAATATCCCACCATGCATTGCCAGTTTGCCACCGCCGCCGCTACCGCCACCACCACCCCCAATGCTATCTCAGATGGGATACCCAACATGTTTGCTAGGAATGGTGACGAGACGGGTCTTTCTAGGGGCAGTAAGTCAAAAAAACGTCGCTCATGTCAAGCTCAGCCGGTTTCATTCCGTTCGGGTATTTCTTTATGGGCACCAAACTCCTGACTGAGTTCCGCAATCGGGTCGTCCAGGCCTGGTTGGCTATCATTTCACAGATTGCTTCCTTTAGTTTTTTCGGGTTTTGAATCTTTTGATGCTTTCCCTCTAATACTTTACTCTTCAACGCCGTCCTCTTAGTTTTGGGCCCGGGATGTGGGTCCAAAGATGGAGCTTCTTGGGTTGACTCTCAAATTTACCATGAAATGACCTCATTTTACTAATCAAATTTACTTTTGTTAATTAATAATGAGGGTATCAATCAGCAAAGATAACGATAACACTAACGTTAGGTTATATTTAAAAAATTAAAAATAAGGTATTTTATTACTACTTTTTAAAATTCAGGTCATAATTAAAAAAATTACGAAAGTTTAGGTTTTTTTTTTATAATTAACCCTATATAATATATAAAGACATATATAATTACAGGGACGGAGGTAGATGGGGGCCAGTGGTGTACTGGGCCTCCCACCCCTAAGATTATTAAATAATTATGTATATATATACATGTATATATATATATTATGACGGGATTATTTAGAGGTTAGTGGTGCACTAGGCCCTCCAAAATTTAAAAAATTAAATATTTGGGTCCCCCTATCTTAAATTCCTGGCTCCGTCATTGATGAGTACATGTGAAGAAATGATCATAAAAAGGCAATTTATATTTAATATAGTTATTTATGTAAGTATTTTACGATTAAGTAATATCGAAAAAAACAACATTTTTTGACTCAGTAATCATTAAGAGAAGCAAAAATAAGGGAAACTAAAATCAATAAGATTGAGGAAGTAACAATTCATGTAAAAACATCCTACTATAAAGCAATAATTATGTTTATAATCCTCCAAGCTATGAATCAAGTTATCACAATGTTGACCATTTAAGAATGACAATTAGTTAAGAATGACAATTAGTTAGGCTCAGACTATATTTGACGCACAATTGAACCTATGCCCAAGCCTGAATGTCCTAGAGGCATTTTGAGTTAACCCAAGGTTGACTCAACCAATTTTTTACAAGAAATTAAAAATACAAAATCATATTATTTTCTACAAAATTTTGTCATTTTGTTTAAAAGAATTGAGTCTAAATAGTCTAAGCATGATCTTGACTTGAGGATCGATCAAACCGAAAAAATTAGTTCCATGGCCTGATCAATTCAAACATAACATGGTAATTTTGAATCGGGTCAGATTAATCTGAGTAAGTCCTAAACCCAATTTTCACGCCTAAATATTACATATGCACAGTAATAGTTGTGTAAAAGTCATTACTAATTTTCCACTTAAAACAAAAACCCTCAAATTCTCCTATTTCTTTTTCATATATGATGATAATTATTTTTCAATTTCGAAGCTTTCCTTAATTATTTTCTAAATTTGTATAGGTTAGTATATGAACTTCCCACCATGCACCCCCGCCGCTGCCGCCTCTATCTCAGATGGGATACAGAACACGCTTGTTAGGAACGGCAACAAGATAGGTCTTTTTAGGGGCAGTAAGTCCGAAAACGTCGCTCATGTCAAGCTCAACCGGTTTCATTTCGTTCGGCAACTCCCACTTAAAACAATGGAGAAGATAAGAGACTGCCAGATCAAGAGTGCAGAGTCCAAGTTGCATGCCAGGACACACCCGGCGACCGGAGCGGAATGGTATGAACTCAAAGTTACTTTGTTACGGAAAAAAATATTATTGTTGTTATACAGCTGTAATTAGTATAAAAGTGTAACGGTTTCTCTCACGAGGGGGACATGAATGAGTGAATGTTGTGTTGTGTGTTTCTCTTTCTCCCTCTCTCTCTCTCTAAGGTTCTCTGCTCTCTCTCTCTCTCTGTGACTCTTCTCCTTCTTCTTCTTCCCTTCTCTCTTCTATTCTTCATTTTTATTCATAACAAATGGTATCAGAGAAGTCGATTCTGCGAAGAATCGAAGAACACATGAAAAGCTTGATGGAAGCATATATCCGAAGCGAAAAAATGCTTCGGGACTTTCAAAGCAAGACTGAGAAAATGTTTCTGGAAGCCCCAACCAGAACAACAAATTTGGAGAACAATCTGATGCGGCTTAAAACTGTGGGGACACAATTTTTGGAGCAACAAGGAGTGGAAGTGGAAGTGGACGCCACTATTGCAGTTCCTCCGGAGCTCACGAATCGGAACGAGCAACCCATGCAAGAGAAGGAGTTCATCCAGTTTTTGGCCGTAGAGTTCACCACTCTCATGAATAACAAAGACGTCGCCTCTGATGGATCCTTAGTCGCCCCCTCTCCTAACGAGCCTAGTAAGACCGAGATGTACTCTCTGGCTTTCTACGCTGCTTGTACGGCTGGTGGTTTTCTCTGCTATGGTCTAACCCACACGACGGTTACCTCTCTTGATTTCGTTAAGAGTAACATGCAGATTGACCCTGCAAAGTATAGAAGTATTTCATCTGGTTTTGGAGTTTTATTAAATGAGCAGAGTGTGAGCCTTGCAGGTGGTTACGTTGCAGGAGTTTTCTGTGCGATTACCTCTCATTCTGATAATCTAATCTCCTTCCTCCGTGATGCTCAAGGGTCAATTGCTTGTGAAGCTATGAAGAAGATGGGTGGTGAAAAGAAAACCCGATTATTCATTTTTTGTCCATTATGTAAACCTCCATAACCTTGAGGACAAGGTTCTCTAAAGGAGAAGGAATTGTTACGAAAAAATATGATTGTTGTTATACAACTGTAACTAGTATAAAATTGTAACGGTTTCTCTCACGAGGAGAGAAGAATTAGCTAATGTTTGTGTGTTTATGTCTCTCTCTCTCTCTAAGTTCTATGTTCTCTCTCTACGACTCTCCCCTTCTCTCTTTTATCCTTCATTTTTATTCGTAACAAATGGTATCAGAGAAGTCGATTCTGCGTGGAATCGAGGAAAACATGAAAAACTTGATGGAAGCACAGATCAGAACCGAAAAAATGTTGTTGGAATTTCAAAGCAGGTATGAGAAAATGTTTCCGGAAGCCCTAAACAGAACAACAAATTTGGAGAACAATCTGTTGCAGCTTAAAATTGTGGGGACACAATTTTTGGAGCAATAAGGAGTGGAAGTGGAAGTGGACGCCATGGTGATGTTGTCGCCTGCAACCAAATATAAAAGATTTTCACTCTCGTTAAAACAAATTAATGTAGTAGCGGCAAGCGGATATCGTTCCCACGAGGAATCTCTAACAGTGAAGGTTAGCTAGTTCAAACGAAAATAGAAAGGGGGTTTTGTCACAGCGATAAAAATAAAAAGGAAAAATCACAAATTGAAACAATAATTAAATCTGAAAATTAAATG
>JANKOD010000001.1:24336238-24349411 GCA_026284645.1 Erythroxylum acuminatum | reverse complement strand
AAGAAACCCACAAATACAGCAACGAGATCTCACTGAAATGGTTCTGGATTCTAACAACGGCCTCACATCAGTCCAAATGGCCTCACATCAGTCCAAACCGAAGATTATACAGTAAATACTAAAGGGTCAGAGAGAGATTTGAGAGAATCTTACCAAATAGGCAAAGACCCAGAAAGCCAGTTGATGAAACACCGACGTCTGCAACACTCAAGAGGACGGCGACAGAGACAGCATACTCCTAGTTGACCAAACTTAATATAGCAAAAAGAAGAAAATAAACAAAGAGATAGACAGATCTAGTGGTGACGACGGCGAGGATTGAACGGCGGTCTTAGAAGCTACCCTACCGACGCATGAGATGAGAGAGTAGAAGCGTTAACGAGAGTAGAAGCGTTAACGCTTTGTTTAATTGTAAGGGCAAAATAGACTTTTCAAGTCCATTCGTTGACCAGATTTGCTTAAGGGGCTGTGAGCTAATAAAAGTTCAACTCAGGGTTTGTTTTGCTAATTTTTAT
Source organism: Erythroxylum acuminatum (assembly GCA_026284645.1). NCBI lineage: Eukaryota > Viridiplantae > Streptophyta > Magnoliopsida > Malpighiales > Erythroxylaceae > Erythroxylum > Erythroxylum acuminatum. Next base: position 24,348,896 of record JANKOD010000001.1, on the reverse strand, counting down.
AAGTCAGAATTTTTTTAGCAACTTTTGTATAACACAGGGTTATTAACGTAATAAATTCCTTTTGAAACAAGAATGAGAAGTTTCAAGCCTTTGCGTGGATAATTTCTTTGAAACCATTTAACGTATTAAATGCATTTGTACAAATCTTACACAGGCATTTAATGCATTAACGTTTGAAAGACATTAAAGACAAAGAGTATCAGGGTGAAACCAGTATTCATGCACATGATCTCTTCTTAATGTGATAAAGACATTAAAGACAAGAGTATCAGACTGAAGCCAAGGAGTTCTCGATATTCATGCACACACAAAAAATGAAAAAAAAAAACAGTGTTCTTTTTTTTTTTTTTGGGTTGAAAACAGTGTTCTTTTAAATGCATTAAAACGGAAATGCACAAAAACTTGTTATTCATGCATTTAATGCATACCCTCCTATTTGTATCATCATACAAACACGAAAATCAAGTAACACTTTTTTTTTTCTCATTTCCTTCGTGCACACAAACGTTCCTTTCGGTTGAATGTATGCTTAAATAACAAGAAATAAAGCTTTTCAGTTTCAGTAAAACCAACTTTTGTTAAATGCATTTACTGTGCATAACTTGACAAAGCCAAGGATTTGTTTGCCGCTCTGTTTTAAAAATTGAACCGGACCGGTCGGTTCAACTGGTTCGACCGGTGATCGGTCGGCTATTCGGTTCGGTACATTCTTAAAAACCGATTCTTAATTGAACTAGTGAGAACCGGTCGAATCGGTCCGGTTCGACAGGTCTGACTACTGGTTCAAATTTTTTTATTTATTTTTGGTATATTTTTGTATTTTTTAATATTATTAATATTATATATAATTAAATATAATTATTGCATATTTATGACGTCACACCGGTTCGACCGGTGGTTGAACCAGTCGAACCGGTAACCAGTAAAGCCTCCGGTTCGATGTCCGGTCCGAGTTTCAAAACACTGATTTGCCGTGCTTTTAACCATTGATCTTAAATGCACTCTTCTTTCTTTGTGATGTTTATACGCGTAAACAACCTGAAATGAAAATTTATGGTTTCAGTAAAAACAATTTCATCGTAAACTTGTAATATTCTCGTACATATGAACACAATAAAATACGCAAATCAATGAAAAACGCAAAATTTGGCTCTATACTAACGTAGTTTTATATATAAGGACTGACTTTAATACCGAAGCGGTTGATTGATTTTCAACTGTTAATCCACATTTTACAGTTTGGCGACTAAAGTCTCCGTTAATTCGTGTCCCAAATTCTAAACTTTGATGGTATGTTTTACGTGAGAAAGAATGAGAGAGTTTTTCTTTTTTATTGTAATGAACATTTTTATTCCACTATCTGGATTCTCTTTTTATACGAGAATAAACATATCCTACAGAAGTTATGTTATGTGGCTGTTAATCTTGTGTTTTCATGTTGTCTAACTGCCATCAAGTAAGAAAACCACTATCGCAAACAACACAAAGACATATCACTCCAAAACAAAAGGTAACTCCAAGTTTTTTGCAGAAAGACTTCAAGAACAACCATCAATACGAAAAACCCATCATCTATTCTTGAACAACCAATCATATAACCTGCTAGAGTGTTGAGAAACTGGTAAAGAAGAAAGATTTCTTTACCTGGTTTATGAAGACCTTGAGTAATAGCTAGATATCCGGTGAGCAGCTGGCGGTTTCGGACAGATAAAAAGACTCTGCTTACTGGTCTTGTTGGGCTTTAGAGAGAAAATCCAACGGTTGATAATTTACTCAATTTCTTACTTATTCCTGATTTTTATTGATCTTTAATGTATTAATCTTGAATAAAGATAATATTATGAATTTTTATTGATCTTTAATGTATTAATCTTGAACAAAGATAATATTATATCACCAAATATTCAATTAAAATTTTAATCTTTTTTATTAAAAAGTAAAATTATATTTTTCACACTATTTTAATCCCATATTATAAAAAAAATATGTAATTGTTACTAGTTTTGGGAACTAAATAACTACCACCGGTATGTTGCCGCTTTGAACCGCCAAAAGCGAGGAAACGACACTGGAGCGTAACTTTCCTCTGGAACTGGCGCGTTGAGCGCTGATTGGTTCCCCAAAACTAGGAATCTGTTATGGTTTCATGTGTGCTGACAATATATATACTCTTATAAATTATGTAATTATAAATATGTATTATCAAATAATATAATATTAATTTAGAGAGATTTTAGTTAATTAAGGAGTTTACATGCAAACAGTCTTGTTGATGCGACGGGGGAGAAGAGAAGCTGATTGTTGCTAAGCGCAGAAACTAAAATACCCAGGTCAGTTTCATGTTTCCTTGACAAATTTGTAGGTTTTTACTTTGTGGGTGTTTTCAAAATTCTAAATTATCGTTTTTGTTGAAATGATTTGGTGGTAAATTTAGGATTTTGACATTGACCCAGTTGCTAACCCGTCAAAAGATCATTGCTTTCTGGTTTTTTGTTTATGATGGTCCATTGTTGCATAGGGAATTGGGGCTCGCGTAGCTCAGGCTAACGGAAATTCGGGATTTTTGGAGTGCTGTTCTGTGTTTGGCTTGCATGTATGCTTGAAACAGAGTCCTCTGACTACTTGTTTCTTCATTTTCTTCCCCTTAACAAGTTCTGTTTGTTGGGTTCGACCCGAGTAGTTGTGAGTTGTAATTGCCAGTAATGAGGATCATAATTCGATAGGGTCTTAGCTGATATCTCTTGCTGTCACTTCCTGTCTCGGGAAGTTTGATTCAATTCTTAGTATTTTGAAACTGAGGCTGTTTCTTCCCACCTGATGATTGAAATTTTCATCAATTTGCTTAAAGGTTTGCATCTAGGCTTGTGTATGATGCAAGGTTTTTGAGTGGCTTGCCTAACACATAAATTCAGTTTATACTTTTTTCTCTGTCAATGCATACCTAGTTTCACTAAGAATATGGACTATGTTTTCAGGGTTTGGCTCTGTTGGTACATGGAGTCGGTTAGTGAATCTCAATGCCTGGTGCCATGGAAAAGAAAGGAATAGATGATTATGAACCAGGGCCACTCCCTTCACCTAGACAGTTGGAGAAATTTGGTGCTGTAAAGAGAGTGCTTGATAATCCTTCGGAGCGTTTAAGCAAGTTGAGGTCAGAATATGAACTCGAGAGGTACAATTTGCTTGAAAATTTTCTATTATGAAGTCATAATAGATAGATATAAGCATTTCAAAAGATGGATTTCTTTCCATGTTGATGTACACTACTTCTCATCATTACCTATGGAAATGGAAATAATTTTTCAGGGAGGAAAGAAGAAAAAGAAGATGGAGGAAGATGATTGGTCTTGGAGGGAGTGAATGGAAGCATTATGCTAGGAGAAAATCCCAAGTTGTAAGGAGGCGTATAAGGAAAGGAATTCCTGATTGTTTAAGGGGACTTGTTTGGCAGTTGATATCTGGAAGCAGAGACCTTCTGCTGATGAACCCTGGGGTTTATGGGGTACGTATTACCTGGCTCTTGAAAGACCAACCCTCATATCTGCTGTATTCCTAAGCTGATGAAATTATATATTTGTTGCAGAAACTGGTTATAAATGAGACATCACCTTCAGAGCCGGATATAATTCGTGATATTTCTCGCACATTTCATTCACATGTTTTCTTCCAACAAAGAGAAGGGTCTGGGCAGAGGTCCCTCTACAATGTTTTGAAGGCATATTCTGTCTATGATAGAGACATCGGCTATGTCCAGGTACGACTATTCTGCTCCTTCATTTAGTTTTGTTCAGAAACTGAATGAGGAATGACATTTGAATCGTCAAAAGTGCAGGGAATGGGTTTCCTAGCTGGTCTATTGCTACTCTATATGAGTGAAGAGGATGCATTCTGGTCGTTGGTTGCATTGCTTAAGGGTGCTGTTCACGCCCCAATGGAAGGATTATATCAAGTAATTCTCTGAGTTATAGAATTCAGGTTTCTAACTGAATCATTGGCTATTATTTGATACCCGGCAAAATAAAGCTGTTGTGTGGTTAAATCAATCTAGGTCTCTTTTAGGTCAATGGCCTTTCTCTAGACTATGGCTGCTGAAGGACTCTTGATGGATGTGATATAGGATAATTTTCTTTTTCTAGCTTTGAATTATTTTGCTTCATTTCTTGCTTTCTCATATTCTCTTCTCTTCTGGTTGGTGTTTTCACAAAGAAGCTGAGAGACACTTCATCATTACTATTTTTAAGTCGATAACTGTCCTCTGTAACTTTTTTATTCTTCGAATTGATCACAGAAGACAGCCAGGACAAAAGAATTTTGATAAAATAAAGAGAAATAAGAGGAGAATAAGTGGAGAAGAATTGAATCATCTTATGAAATCTAGATAATTTGTCATATTTTCAGCTCCAAATTTGTGAATCAAATTTCTAAATGATTGTGCCATGATTCTTCAATTTCTTTAATTGCTGAAGAGATCTGTAGCATGATCATAGGTGAAAATCTTGTGCAGTTCGTGTCTCTTCATGAAATTTCAGCATAGAATAGATGCCTGCCTCTATAAATAATTTAACTTCTTGACCATTTTAGTTAGGAATAGACAAAAATCTACATGAACTCCTTGGCCTTGGTGGGATTATTCTCTGAGGATGAGCTTTTCTAATTCTGTTGTAGGTGGGTATGCCTCTTGTACAGCAGTACCTGTTTCAGTTTGACCTCTTGGTGAAGGAGCATTTGCCGAACCTGGCAGATCATTTCACCCGAGAAATGATTATTCCTAGCATGTATGCAAGTCAGTGGTTTATCACCGTCTTTACATATTCTTTCCCATTTCATTTGGCTATTCGAATTTGGGATCTCTTTTTGTATGAGGTCAGTAACTATTGATTTGGCATTTATTTTCTGTTAATTGTTGTCGTGTTCTTCACGTTTATATACATCTCTTTTGCTAGGGAGTTAAAATTCTTTTCAAAGTCGGTTTGGCTCTGTTAAAGTATTGCCAAGAAGACTTGGTAAGTTTTTCAAAGCCTCCTCTAATATTTTTTATTTGAACAAGTGTATTTTCTGCTCATATACTGGTTTGTCAGGTAAAGTTGCCGTTTGAGAAGCTTATTCATGCTTTACGTAACTTCCCTCAAGATGCCATGGATCCTGATGTATTAATACCAATGGCTTACTCAATCAAGGTTCAATCTGTCTCTATGCTATACTTTTCGGTTCCTATCTTATTCTTTTCAATATGGAAGTGCTTGTGATGCTTGTCCTTTCTGTTCTGTGTGTAATTAGAGTGATTTCTTACAATGGCCTAACTTTGGATCATATATGAAAGAAGAAAATTTCAGTGATCATCTTAAACTTTTCGATGATCAGAGCGCATAACATCAGTACTTCAATTAATACTAGAACCACTGATCTTTTCGTGCCTAGTGCTTCCTGAGTATCTTTCAGGTGACAAATTTCAGGAAGGTCAAACTTTTCATTTAGTTAGCTCGAGAAGTTATAGACCTAGAGTAGATCTACAAAATCTTTCTTAAGACTAAAACAAATGCCACGCTAAATTCAAATTCTACAAGAAAATAGGAAGATATTACACACATTTTCTGATCATCAATTAGAACACACGAGATAATTTTATTAGCACGATTTTTGTATTCTTGTTTCTTGTTCTGTTAAGATTAAATGACTTTATATTGAAGGAAGGGCTTTCATTTAACAATGAATATCAGTAGCAGAGTGTTAAATAAGGGAAGGCCAACTGTGTCATGACCAACATGTGACTGAGAATATAAGAAGATATGTTTCTTTTTGCTAATTACTTAGGAATCTTAGCTATGTTTTTGAAACTATTGCGACGTGCCAGCCGGAAAAATAAGGAGATCGGAATAGACTACAACTTTGAAATTATGAGGCCATGAGCCATGACCTATGATAGGGTTGCTTGATGCTGGCATTATTAGAAAGCATCTATTCTTGAGAAACAATCAGATAATTTTCTACTCTTTTTTTTCCTGAGAAATGTATTGTGGGTGTATTTGGCTGATTATGTTGAATATCATGTTTATATGTTGATAATTTTAACTAGCTAAAACTATTTTATGCATTCAACAGAGTAATAAGCAGCCAAGTAATTTATGGTCTTGAACTTTTCCAAGTACTCTCAGATTTTTCCAAGAAAGAAGTAGCCATTTACTCCTTAAAATTTTCAGTATAGTAACAGAATGATGTTGATTATTTGTAGGTTTTCTGTCCTGAATTTATTTTTTCTTTCATTTATTTTTGTCATCGACTTTCCAATGGATGCACTGCCATGATCTTACTGATACTTGTGTCACTTTTCTTTTAGCATTTAACTTTTCATTCTGCAACTGAGATGCACTGAACAAATGCTTAATACATTCATCTGATTCTGAACTAAGTTCACACTCTTACAAACTCACATAACAATGAAAATAATGGATAAAAAGTTAACTAGATAGCAAATATGACATGAAGGTTACTCTTCTGCTGAAGCTTTTTTCATCAGTAAGATTAGGACTTGGTCAAAATGGTGTTAAAAATGGGAGGAAGAATCCTGCTTGTGCTTGTCAGTTTCAAGGATTCGGCAGAAAAAGACAATTCATTTTAGGATAAAGGATACGGAATTTTCGTGTGATTTAAGCAACTTTAAAAAATTATATTCTTTAAAATTATAGAAAAAATTTCTTTCTTGTTTTCAACTTTTTAGAAAATTTCTTTCTCTTAAATTTTCTTTAAAAAGTAACAAAGAAAAATATATCATATGAATTGTTACTGACATAATGATTCAACTTAGTTCTTAAATTTAATTTGAACTAATTAAATTCGACCCAAAATAATAATTTATTATAATTATCTTAAATTGTTTGTTTAAGTTAGATTTAATTAGTCTGGGTCGAGTTTAAGAGTTGAGTTTGGTCCTGACGTCAGCAACATTTGCCCGGTTCGCCTGTAATGCTCATCTCTTGTGAGTTTTTTTTCGTTATTTTTAAAGTCAGTCTAAAAAAGAGAGTTTTCCTGAAAATTTGAAACATATAAAGAATTTCTTCAAGAATTTTTCTAAAATTACTTAAAACATGAAGAAAGTTTGTCTTTTACCCTTCATTTTATAATCCAACACTGGACAGATCCTTTTGCAATGTGCAACGAAAACATTTTGGTAAACAAATCTTTCCATTATTCAGTTTTAGTTTCTTAGTTATCTAACCAAATGTGTTCGTGTTAATTCTCAGGTATCTAAGCGCCTGGAAGAACTGAAAGAGGAGTACCATAAGAAGAATGGGAATTCAGCTAAATGGAAGCCATTAACAACTTGAATTCTAGGGTTTTTCTCTTCCAATCATCTTCTAATTTTCCCCCCAGTTGCACTCTGATTCTTTGTTGATTTAGGTATTCATCAATCATGAAGAAAGGTATGTCTGTATAGGTGAATATGCCTGACAGTTCATAGTTGTCTGCAAGCATCCAAATAATCTCTGTAATTAGCTATTTGGAAACTTGTGGTGCAGGAAAGGAGGATTAGGACATATCTAGTCAGCTCCTGTTAGGATCTGATTCCTTAGTTGGTGACTGAAACTTAAAGATGATAAAGATGATGCTTAAGATCATCTTTTCTGCCAAATTATTCCTTACTCTTTTGACTCTCTTAAGTAACTCTATATTTTGATAATTCAATAATTTATAAATTACGTATTTTATAAAATACTTATCTTTGAAAGACCATTCGACGTGACAATTTAAAAGTTAAAATAATAAATTTGATTGATTATAAAAAAAAGGTTTATATTCTTAACAAAGTAACATTATATAAATATTTTACTTAGAATATATACCATTTTAGTGATTGGTGGAATATTATATTAAATCTTCTTTTTTCTCCACCTTTTGGAATCTCAATTATATCGTATAATTTATTATTACATACTGATCCTGCTAATCTTTTAAAAGTTAAAAGTGTAAAACATTCTTTTTTGATCGAATTTGGACCTAAATTATTTAGGCCTACCCGAGGTTCAACCCTTTTAAATAAAATAATTTTTGGATCTGATTCTGGGTCAGTTCGTTAAAAATACTTAAATCTGAGCTTATGGGCTAGCTCATTTTCATGCCTACAGAACGAAATTAAATTTTGCAAATTAATATTTTATTTTAAATTTGCAAAATGTAGAATATTAAAACTAGTTAAATAAATTCACTAAAATCTTGTTAAAAAGAAAATAGATAATATAGGGTTAACAAGTCAAATTTTGTTTTTTAACTAATTTATTAATTAGACTTTTTCTTTTCTTATATACATTTTCATTTAAAATTAAAATAATATCACCTAATTATAGTAATTTAATATCCACCCCCAAAAAAAAGGGAAAATATCCTAAATTTGCCCTATATAGATTACGGAGAATCCGAAATACGTGTGCGGTTTAGGGGTAGTATGGACACTACAGAAAAGAAATGGCGTAGGTGTAAATAAAGCGTAAAACTCGTGGCAATTTCATTTGCATAACGTTTAAATACCGAACTTATTCCGCCAAAATCTCAGCTGGGAATTGTTTGCTCATCGATCGCTAACTCTAAAGATCGTCTCTTTCTCTATCTCGTGGATCGTTGAAAGCTTTAGGGTTGGGGATTTTCTTTAGGTAATGTTGATTTTTTCATTGTTTTTTTTTTTCTCGTTCTTTTGAATTGGAGTGTTCGTGGTTTAGTTAAGATTACTTTTCTTTGTGTTGATCGATTCTATGATTGTGTTTCTGGATAGATTTTGATTCAATTTGGATTTTCAAGAAGACAAACAGAGGAAAAGGATATAAATTTTAAGAGGCTGGAATTTTCTCACCTTGTTGTAAGTTTTACCAAGTTCTTGCATGGTTTTGTTACTTTCTGTTAATGGTTGTGACTTGTTTGGTTATTGATTGTCTCGCATGTTTAATTGTTTTCTCGAGGTTTTGGTATCTTCTTGCCTTTCTCTTGATTTTTATTGCTTCGTTGTAATGAATATGAAGAAGCAATTATTTTTTAATTGTATAGGATGTGGAGTCCTTCTCTAGATCTTCCCTATTAAGCTCTAGGTGGTCCTTTGAGTTTCCCTATGGCCTACCTCGTCTTAGACTGTTTATTGGAAATGGTAGAGATAAAATCTTAAAACTAAAATTTTATAATTTTTATTTAAGACTTTTTTTAAACACCACTCAAAAATATTTCCTTTTGCCTTACTAGTGATCAATGCGGTTGCCTTTGGCAGATAAAGCAGGTTCTTTTGATGCCAGTACTACAGCAAAAGCACCCTTAGTAAACATTAGTTTCCCTTAACATTCTGTTTTTGTTTTCTTTTTTTTCTGGTAATCGTAATTTGTAGTATTTTCTCTATGCACGTATGACAGTGCGGTTATGTACCATAGATTTATTAGAATAGAAGAGATATTGTATACAGGTAATTATCCTGTCAAAATATTCAATAAACTTTTTCTGACTTGGGTTACGATTCAATCTCTGGAAACTCTATATTGTTAGGAATGCCCTTGTTATGTTTAGCCTTTGTTGATGGCTAATGTCAATTTGGGAAATTTACTTAAGTTTCTTCCTTTATGTTTAATAATTGTGGTGGGGAAATATTTGATACAAGAACTTTTGTTCATTGTATTATGAGTTACTCGGCGCTCAGGTTCATACATTCTTGTTGGTCATTTTCTTACAACGTTAAGAACTTTAACGAAATTTTGATTTGCATTCGTTATGACTTGCAATTTTTCTGTTGTTGATTTATAAACTTCTCTTTAACATATCTGCGGGGTTTCTGACAGGAAAGATTGAATGATTTAAATGGAGACCAAAGGTGGCAAAAAGTCTAGCAGTAGTAAATCCTTGTTCTACGAAGCTCCTCTTGGTTACAGCATTGAAGACATTCGACCCCACGGTGGAATCAAGAAATTCAGATCTGCTGCATATTCCAACGTGAGTTTTGTTTCAAATGCGCTCTCACTTTCTGCAGTTATTGGTTTGATATGTTGTCTGAACTATTTTCATGTACTGTCTGTGCAGTGCGTGAGAAAGCCATCCTGAGATCGTCCAAGGATTTTACATATACCCCTTCAGCTCTTTCCTACTGTCATTGTCTTCAGTCAACTATTTCTTCTCTACATCTCTCGTTCTGCCTTGTACTCTTCTTTGCAACTGTTGCATTTTTCTTTTAAATCAAGATGGCCTTGCCAATTTCTTCTATTGGATTTGAAGGCTACGAAAAGAGGCTTGAGATATCTTTTACTGAGTCAGGCATCTTTGCTGATCCTCGAGGACTGGGTCTCCGCGCTTTGTCCAAAGATGAATTGGATGAAATTCTCAACCCAGCTCAATGCACCATTGTGGATTCACTTTCTAACGATGAAGTCGACTCTTATGTTCTTTCAGAATCTAGCCTCTTCGTGTACCCATACAAGATTATCATCAAAACTTGCGGGACCACCAAATTGCTTCTTTCGATCCCAGCAATCCTCAAATTGGCTGACTCCCTCTCTCTTTCTGTATCTTCTGTGAGATACACCCGTGGGAGCTTCATATTTCCTTCTGCTCAGTCATATCCACACCGTAGTTTCTCAGAAGAAATTGATGTCCTCGATAGCCATTTCTGTAAACTTGGTTTGGAGAGTGTGGCATACGTAATGGGTGGTCCTGATAAAGCACACAAGTGGCATGTCTACGCTGCTTTTTCTGATGTGAAAAGCCATAAAAGCCACACTTACACTCTGGAGATGTGCATGACTGGCTTGGACAGGAGCCAAGCATCTGTATTCTACAAAGATTATGCCACTTCAGCTGCTATGATGACTCATAATTCTGGAATAAGCAAGATCCTTCCACACTCTCAAATTTGTGATTTTGACTTCGATCCTTGTGGTTACTCAATGAACGCCATTGAAGGAGATGCAATGTCCACAATTCATGTAACTCCAGAGGAAGGATTCAGTTATGCCAGTTTTGAAGCTGCGGGGTATGATTTCGAAGTCGTGAACTTGACTCATCTTGTTGAAAGAGTTTTGGCCTGCTTTGGACCTAGTGAATTCTCCATTGCTGTGCATGTCAACACTCTGGACATGGAACTAGAGACCAAGTGCCAACTACATCTGAAGGAGTACTTCTGTGATTTGAGGAGCTATGAAATGTTAGGGAAGGCTGGATCAATCATCTACTACGACTTTTTAAGGACTGCAAGTCCTGCTTCTCCTAGGTCAATCCTGAAATGCTGTTGGAGTGAGGATGAGAAAGACGAGGAAGTTGAAGAAGACAAGTAGTTTACTTTTGCTTTGCCGTTCCTTAAAAACTATGAAATGTTGGGGTTATGTTTCTTATTAGATAGTTGCCTTTTTTTCTTCTTTTTTTTTATACAAAGGAGAAAACAAAAGATTACATGCCTAATCGCGGGGACAAGACCCCATCCATATAATCAAGTATAGAAGAAGCGCAACCTGAAGGTGGAGACTGGAGACAAAAAACTCTGATATCAAAAGACCTTGTAAAATGGGCTAACCAGTCCGCACACCAATTACCCTCCCAAAACATGTGACGAAAGTTGACCTCCCACGGTCTTGTCAATAGCTCTCGGATGGCCATCTCTAAAGAACTACCACAATATCTCAAGTTACCCGACCCAGATAAAATGTTGATGACCTTCAAAGAATCCACTTTGAGCTCTACTCGTCTATAACTCAAGTCCCAGGCAAGATCTAGGCCTGTATGAACTCCCCAAAGTTCAGCAATTAAAGGCAAGCAAGTACCAATATTGTGAACAAAACCTCCAAGCCAATCTCCTAATCCATCACGCAGTAAACCTCCGGTCGTGGCACACTAAGTGGAAGAATTAAGCACACCATCTATGTTTAGCTTTACCCACCCTTCTTTAGGCTTGGTCCAACCCACATGGCACCAATTTGCATCACTTATCTCATTAGCTGCACGAGATAGCTTATGCACGGCCTTTTCTACCCTAGCGACGTTGTCTAAAACAATAGAAGAACCAATACTCTCGCTAGGCCAAGAGAAATTATCATCGAAACAGGATTTGTTCCGCCAAGTTGAGTTTGGCTCCTTTGTTGTCCCATATTGGTTGGAGACAACAATTGGGGCCAAGCTCTTACGTATATAAGGTTGCTACCTCCTTATTTAATGCACCAAAACAAAGTCAAAGATCTGTAGTACAAATTTGACTATAGTTAAATTCCTTTTTTGAGGTGAGAGTTGGAGAGTTTGTCTTGGGTATTTCTTTGTGAGTGTATTGGTGTATTAGGGGATTGGGTTAGAGGAAAAATTGTATGATTGTAAGAATTTTTCACATAGTAGATTTTCTTCTTGGTGCCCGTTGTTTTTCTCCGATTTGGGAGTTTCCACGTAAATTCTCTTGTGTTATTATTTTATGATTTTTTGCCATTAAATATCCTTGGGTGTGGGTTTGGAGTTCTAAATTCCTAACAAGTGGTATCAGAGCCAAGGTGTGTTTTTCTTGAAAATTCTGAGTGTGCTCTGTGGCCGCAGTTTTGATTGATCTTCCATATCAGAAAAGAGTTTTTTGAGAAAGGTTTATTTGGTAAGGTGGAGTTTTGGTGTGGTAGTGTGGTAGTACATGTCTAGGAAAGTTTTGGCTAAGGAAAGACTTGGTATTTAAGTG
>JANKOD010000001.1:24298762-24315611 GCA_026284645.1 Erythroxylum acuminatum | reverse complement strand
TCACATTTTTCATCATATTTTATTTTCTTATAGGATGATAATAATGCAAATAATATGGAGATGGAGTTTTGAATGTTGTGGAGTTCACGCAAAGACAATTTGAAGCTTTGGATATTTCAATCTTTGTTCCAGTTCTTGATTGTGAAAAATATATGTTGTCTTTGCACTAGATATTATGATTTTTATTATTACAATTGTATAGTTTTTTAAGACATACAAATCAAAATCTTGACTTATTATTATTAAAGTAATTTTGATTTTTAGCATTCGCACAAATCTACTCTTTATATTTTCTATTTAGAAGTTATATTTTTATGTGCTATACAACCCGATAGATATTCAAAAACTCGAACAATCCAATGGATTTAAATATGGGTAATAAATCGTAAAAACTGATGGATATGGATATGAGTTGAGTCATAAAAAATAGATATAGATATGGATAGAGTAATACCCGAACCAAACGCTACCCATTACCATCCCTAGCTATTCCCCAAGGTCTGGGAATAATTAAACCTGAGAATAACTATTCTAACTCTCTTTTTCTAACCAAACACAATAATAGGTAATTGCCAGGAATACACTAAGAATAGAATACATATTCCATTGAACTAAACATGTTGTAATATCTTTTAAGCCTTTTTTAAGCTTAACTATTTTTTTTAAAAGGTCTTTTACATCATTTTTATGAGAAATTGAAAAGGAGTTCATTAATTGGTTTTTAAGGTAAATTATAGGCTTGGCAAATGAACTCGAATATGATTCAATCTAACCAAAGTTTTTTTTAAAATGTTTGGTTTTAGATCAAGTTCAGATTCGAGTTACTAAGCTTGGTCAAACTCTAAATTTAAAACCCTTAAAAAAGACATCTCTTTTGAATTTTAAATTAAAAGAAAAATTTTGGGTCAAATTGGACCTGACAAGACTTTGGATCGCCTAAATCCAATTGGATTCGAACTCAAGTAGTGTGTATTTTCAAGGGCTAGGGCCCAAATGGGTCCAACCCATTGTCATTCTTAATAAATTTAGTTAGTTTTATGATTTTTAAACTAGGTTAAAAGACTATTTTTCAATTTAAGATTATTTCAAACGTTAGATAATAAATGTCTAATTAAATGTAGAATGAAATGGAATGTGAAAAAATAAAAATTCAAAAAAATAATTCAAAATTTTGATAAAATATAAAATAATTCAAAATTTTCATTATCTTACAATAAATTATTATATTTAGATAATTATTATATATAGATAATTATTATATATATAAATAATTAGAATATCATAAAGATATATATACACTAAAATGGATAAGATATATAAAAAATGTGTGAGATTAAAATTTTTGTGTTGAATTCATTTAATTATAATTTTCTTTTCATCAAATTTATTAATATTACAATTATAATTAATAAAATAAACATTTTTGCACTTATATACAAAATATACAAGTATGATAAAAAAATTCTATTTTGAAGATTTTTTTTGAAGTGTTCAATTTAAATATGCAAAATTGAAAAAGTTACAAAATTAATTTGAGTATTAATGACCTTTCTGGTTTATATGTCTCGAATTTATTTTCTTTTTATTTCTTTTCATCCACAAATTTGTACTTAATATAAAAATATAGTACATCTATTAATTGTAAATTATTATTTATTAAAAAATTAGATTGGTGATAATTCATGTATACATATTTTTAGATAATTAAAAATTACTAATAATTAATAATTTTATATTATAATTAAATATTGATTATATTAAATTTAATCAATATTTAAATTTAATATATAGATTACTTTTGTTTATATATTTTCATCCGGTAGTTAATATATTTTATTAATATTATTTTCAATCAAATTTTTATCTTTTAGTAATGTGTAATAACTAAAAAAAAGATCTACATTACTCCTAAAAGTTCAAATATAGTTGGTAATAGATGATATTGAGCTAGAACAATTCATAGGGTCAAGTTCGATTTAAAACTCAATTAATTTGATTGATTTTTTTTTCCATTCAAGCTCTAGAGTCTAGGTTCAAGATTAAGGATGGCAACGGGTCTACTCGAGGGTCGGGTTGAACCATTTTATTTAGAGGCTCAAGCTCAGGCTCAACTTGACCTGTTTTTTAATTTTTAAAAATGACAAAACGACATTGTTTTGCCATTACTCGTCAGGCTGAGCTCGACCTAGTTCGGCCCAGAAATTCCAGCCCAAAGCTCAATTAACCTAGGCCTAGGCCCTTAACTTCAGACAAGGTCAAGTTGGCCGAGCCCAGAACAGGCCCTTTTACCAAGTCTACTCAATCACAAGCCTAATTGACTTGAGTCCTAATCAATTAGAGTTAAGCTCAATTAAATATATATAAATTAAAAATAACATTATTTTACTTAAAAAGATATCATTTTAAAAAATTTAGGTTTCAAAATTCAGATTAAAAGGAGTAATCCAAACCAGATTCTAGTCCTAATTTTGGTTAACTCAAGCTGAACATCATAACTTGGATTGGGTGATTTTGTCATTCCTAGGGGTGAGATTTGGACTAAGCTCTTGTAGTCGAGTTTGAGATTGACGAGTCAGGTTCAAGTGGACCAAATCTCAGGCACTACTGAAAAAAAAATCGTTTTTGGGCCCTATCAAACTTAGGCTCAGCCTAACTACCTCATGTCCTACCGGGGATGGGCTCACTGTCTGAGCTCGCCCATTGCTATCCCCATTCCTGCTATTAACACGTCCAACTAGCCAACGAATAGTTCCTTCCTACTGCTCCCCAACAAATCGCATGGTCGTTGGACAGTTGACACCCGGTCCTCCTCCTGGTCTAAAGCCTTCGAAACCTCAACCTACGAAAATGGCTTCCGTTCTATTTCGGGCCGAAACAAACCATCTCAAAAAGTTGCATTCCACGTAGAAGTAAACGTGTCAAGTAATGGGTTGGGTTTGAGCACTATAAAAACGCCTGCAATTGTTCATCCAAAAGCAGTGATACACTTACTATTCCATAACCTCCCAAAAGTCGAGCAACATTAGATAAAGAAAAATGGCAGACAACAGCCAGAACATGAGCTATAAGGCTGGAGAGGCCAAGGGACAGGCTGAGGTAATCAGCTTTTTAATTCCAATTTCTCTTCCTCACGAAGTTTGCTTGTTGTTCTTTCAGGGCTGATTTCTTCTCCTCCTCCTCATCCTTTTGCAGGAGAAGGCGAGCAACTTGATGGACAGGGCAGGAGATGCTGCACAATCTGCCAAGGAATCAGCTCAAGAGGTTTCTGATCTTTTAATTCAGTCTAGTCTCAATTTTATCTGTTCTTGATGATGCCATCAAAAATAAACTTTAGCCTTGGGGATGCGAAAAGGGTCCAGAACCCTATGATTTAGGAGGTTGAAGGTTCAATTATGGTGAATGTAGTCTCAACTCACCTCAAACTCAAATATACTGGAAACTTGCAATCATTATTTGGGACGAGCCCGTCTCTTGATTCTGAATCACTAATTCGTTAAGTAATTTATATGAAACTCGTAATCTACGAACCATCGTATACTCAATGTGCATAAAAAGTTCTATAATATGATTGTGTGACATTTTCTTGTACTTGGTGTTTGTTTACAGACTGGGCAGCAGATGAAGGCCAAGGCACAGGGAGCTGCGGATGCTGTGAAGAATGCAACGAACACAAACAACTGATGATGAACACACCCTCTTCTTTCTAATTTCTATGCAATTTTGGAAAGTTTCTTTGTTACTTTGTGTTTTGTCATCTGGGCATTTTGAATATTGCTTTTGAATTTATGTATAAAGAAGAGAACTCACTTTGTGCGTGTGTAATTCTCTCAACTTCATAAATGTTGAAGAAAAAAATGCAATAGATAATGAGAAATTTCTGCTTCCATTGATAAGAGTTTGTTTTTTTTTTTTCCTTTGATCGAGATCAATCATATTTAAAATATTTGATCAAACTAAGAAACCAACTTTAAGTTTAACCTAACTTTGACCAAAGATGACAATTAGGTCCGATCCTAAGCCTGGCATACCCCGGCCCAGTCCCAAGTCAACGAGCTAGATCTATGATGACTGGGCTCAAGCTATCCATGTTCGACCCAATCCAAGGTCCGATAACTATTGTAAAAAAGGATATTATTTTATAAAAAATGATGTAAGTTAAAAACAAAAAATAAGTTGAGACTGTAAAGTTAAGTTTAAGCTTGGGCTAACTATATCAAGCCTAGTTAAGCTCAAATTCAGGCTAAGCTCGAGTCCAACAGAAATTGTCAGGTCGAGCTAGGGCATGGGTAGGCTTAGGTCCAGTCCGACCATTGCCTTCCATAACATTTACAGATTGAAAGGTAAATATTTATTAATATACAAAATGATGTTCTTTTATTAGATTACGTGAATAAAGTTTAGATTTTAACATTAAACTTTTTGAGTTAGAATTAAAACTAAAAAACCAGGGTCGAATTGAGTTTAATCTCAAAATTTTAATGAAATTAAGCTGTATTTATTAATTTTACATCGAATCAAATTAAATTCGAATTTTTAATAACCATCACTATTATAAATAATTAAAAAATTACTTTATAAAATAAAATTCTTTATTTTTAATAAATATGACCTCTAACATTTACTGAATAATGATCTTCTAATTAATTTCGAAATTTAAACTTCACTTCTTATGTCATTACTTTGAAAAGTGAAGTCTTTAACCGAAGTCCATAATGACCAAACACATTAAGGAAAATTAATTACAAAATGCTTGAAATATTTGTAACAATTCAATTCAACTAATCTAAATATTTAATATTTTTATAAACATATTTTACAATCAAAGAGTGATGAACTAACTCTCATTTCTTTTACAAAATTAATAACTAATTTTAATGTTATTAATGTTTAAATTAAAGTAATTTTATTTTTAATAAGCCAAAAATAAGCATAATTGTGTGAAAACAAATAATTAGTTATAAAATATTATTAAGCAATCTCAAAATACTTAGAGTAAAAAATTTATATGAGTATATGTCATACAAAATTGACATTTAATAGATTAAAAATTAAAACCATTATTATTTACAATTCATAATTTATAATTATATTGTTTTAATTTTTCAAATATAATTAAGTTCAAACTCATTCTTCAAATTGAATTATATATATAAGAGTTCGGATCAAAACTCAATTTCAATCCGAATATGTTTAAGTTAAAAAAAACCTATATCAAACAAACATACTTAAATTTCTAAGTATGTCCAAAACTCAAATTTAGGTTTGAGCCTATCAAAAATTTTAAACTCAAGTTTGGATCAAGTGCCACTCAATTTATTATATCTTTAATATTTTTAAACTTCTAACTTAAGAATTTTCCCTCTGGCACAAGCAGAATGTATTCACCTGTACCTAAAAAATGTCGTGTCCCTATTTTCTTAAAATCCAACCCATTTATTAACCGAGAGAGAGAGAAAATAAATGAGTTGAATGTAAACGAAAATAATGGACACAACAATTTTCGGTACAGGTGAATACGTCCTGACACGAGCCCTATCTAACCATTAGGATTCTTACTCTAGATCTCAACTTTAGGAAGTGAACAATAAAGGTGACATCGGTTTAATTGTAAATGTGATTTTTCGATAGATTGTTTTATTTTAATAATTTTTGTTATTAAAAGTTGATCAATTTATTAATTAATTAGTCACAATAAATTTATATATTTTTAATGAGTTACTTCATAAGTCAGCCTAAACTTCTCAAAGCTTAATTTTTGCTTAAAAAGGTTAAGTTTCAGGCAAGTCTATGCTTAGATAGCTAAACTCATATTTAATTCAAAACAAGTTATTTTATATTTTTAATTTTAAAAAAAAATATTTTTTAAAAATGGACAATATTAGCTCATTATTAACCTATTCAATTTTTATAAATTAATTAATTTTATTTAATCGGATTAAATCAATTAAATTACTTATATATTCGATTTAACTGTTTTTAAAACATCCCGCGAGTCTTAATCACAACCCAAAGCCTCCCAAAAACCCTAAAACACTCTCATTTCCACATTCTCTGTGTCTCTCTCAGTTTTTTTGATCTCGCTGAGCCACAGCTATGAGACAGTCATGGCGATTGCTCCTCTTCCGAAACTACCATCGCTCTTCTTCCCAATTCTCTACTCAGCCCCTCCATCATTTTCGGGCAATCTCTTCCTCAGTGCTATTTCCCTCTCTCTCTTCGTTTCAATCCCTGTCAGGCGTCCGTTGGGCAGAACGAATCAGCCCCGGAATCCCATTTGCTCGTAATTTCTCATCCGAGCCTTTAGTTGAATCCAATAAGGAGCCGGATCACCATGCGGTTATATCTGATATCTTCGTCCGGTGTAGTTGTGCTAGTGATATTGAAAGAGAATTAGAGTCGAGTGGTGTTGTTATTAGCCACGATGTTGTGTTGAAAGTGTTGAAGTCTTTGGATTCGAGTCCTGATGTAGCTCAGAGGTTCTTTGATTGGGTGATGGAGAGAGATAGGAATAGATTGAGCTCCAAAGCGTATAATTTGATGTTGGGGACTTTAGGTGTTAATGGGTATGTTGAAAAGTTTTGGACTTTGGTTGGTACCATGAAGGGACAGGGTTATGGTGTTTCGAAGGGTATAAGGGATAAAGTAATGGAGAAATTTGAGAAAGATGGATTAAGTAGTGATGTAGAGAGGCTAAAAGCTGTTTTTGCTTCACGGTCAACAGATGATTCGGAAGAAAAGATCGGTTTGAGAATGAGTAGGATTGTTAGGAATCAAGTTTGGAGCGAGCAAGTTGAGATCCAACTTAGGGATTTAAACGTGCCATTTTCAACTGATTTGGTGAAGATTGTATTGGAAAATCTAGCAATGGAGCCCAGCAAAGCACTTATATTTTTTAGGTGGCTTGAGGAGAGTGAGCTGGTGAAGCATGATGAAAGGACTTATAATGCAATTGCTCGGGTTTTGGGTAGGGAAGATTGTATTGATCGTTTCTGGAAGGTTGTTCAAGAAATTAGGAGTAATGGATATGAAATGGAGGAGGAAACATATGTGAAAGTATTGGGACGATTCATGAAGAGAAGAATGCGTAAGGAGGCTGTTGATTTGTATGAATTTGCAATGGGTGGAGCTAATAAACCTTCAGTGCACTGTTGCACTTTTTTGCTGAGGAAAATAGTTGTTGGTAAAGAATTGGATATGGGTCTTTTTTCGAGGGTGATTGGTATCTTTACTGGGAATGGGAATATGTTGACAGATTCAATGCTTGACTCAATACTCAAATCTCTTAGAAGTGTTGGTAGGTTTGGAGAGTGTAATAAGATTTTGAAAGAAATGAAGGAAGGTGGGTTTAGTCCTGGTAGTACTTTGCAGAGTAAGATTGCGCTTAACCTTAGTAGTGCTGGTAAGAACGAAGAAGTAGGTGAGTTTGTCAATCATATAGAAACATCTGGTAATGCTTTGGATTTCAAAGCGTGGGCATCTTTGGTTGAAGGGAATTGTGCATCAGGAGATCTTGAAAAAGCATCCACTTATTTCCAGGAGATGTTGGGGAAAGAAGGGGTTTCTAGGGTTGGTTATGTGTTTGAAATGTTGGTAAATGCATATTGCCGCAAGAATAGAGCGATTGATGCGTGCAAGCTTTTGCGTGATTGTGTTAGTGAACATGAATTCAAGCCATTGCATACTACGTACAAGTCATTGATTAGCAAGTTATTGGTTCAGGGTGGATTTAAGGATGCCTTGAGTCTACTAGATTTGATGAAAAATCATGGCTTTCCACCTTTTGTGAATCCATTTGTAGAGTATGTATCGAAGTCCGGAACAAGCAATGATGCTATTGCCTTTATGGAGGCAATGACTTCCAAGAAGTTTCCATCAACATCCGTAGTTCTTCGCGTCTTTGATGCCTTATTCAAGGCCAAAAGGCATAATGTAGCTCAAAACTTACTGCCTAAATGCCCAGGTTACATTCGAAACCATGCTGATGTTTTGAATTTATTCTACACAATGAAGTCTGGTAAAGATAATGTTGCCGCAATTTCATCTGTCTGAGTTTTTGTGGAGGGCCTGATGCGTGTATTCGGTTTTTGTTGTAATTCGGTACTTTTTAGAAATTATAGTGTCAAGCTTTTCTACATCCATAATTTTTCCTTGATTCTTATTTTGTAGAGAATAAAATCTTAGCCAATCATCTAACCTTTGACTATTTTGCTGTTTTAATGCATACGGTGTTTCAATTTTTTGATATGTAGTTCAGTTACAATATGAAGCTTGGCTATTTCCATATCTTGTACTCTAGGGGTTCCAGCTAGTGCTGCAACAAAGTCTACTAATTGTTCTTCAGAAAAGAGTTCCATCAGTACGATTTTTATCACCTGTAGCAAGGGGAAAAACTTCATAGAGTTACGTTATTAATTGTAATTGATCTGAAGCCTGATCTGGTGGCTTTGCTATTTCATCAGTTGCTTGCTTGTTATCTTCATAATCGATAAGATCAGCATCCACATTATTGTCTTTCAGTTTACAGGCAAAGTCTCTGTACATGGTACTAGCTTAAATAATTTGTAATCTGTCAAATGGGTAGGGTTAACATGATTCTTAAATGCTCTCTGATTTACCAAAAGATGGTGATTCCTGAATATGATCATTCTCAAATATTATCATAATACTGAAAAAAGCAATATTAGACTGTCAAATGCAATACTATTTCTCTGAGAATATTCCTTAAACTTCATTTTAAATGTAAATGCAATGCTGTGAGCCATTTTCTCCCACAAGAAGTAAGAAAAGATACATCTGGTGGGCTTTGTGGGAAATCACTTCTTTTGGTATATGTTTGGTTTTCTTTTTTCTTTTTCATTCTCCGGTCCTGTTTTTATGTCGATTGGAGCAGAAAAAGCAGCTAGATTTTCTTATCTGAAATTTGGTTACTATAAGAGAAATTGGAAGTGTGAACTTGGTTCATTTAAATGCAGATTTGTGATCAGTCATGGTTGTTCTGTTTTCTTTTTCACTCTTGGGTTCATCTTTCTCACCCAAATTAGTTGAACTTGAAAGTATGTTTTCTTCATGTTTTGAACAGAGCCAGCACTATTCTAGCGTTAGAGATGGAGTTAACAGCGACTTTGTTCCTCCACCAAACATTTTAGTTTCTTCCATGCAGATTTCTGTTCTTTCCAATAGTTGAGAAAATAAGTGTCCCAGCCTCCTTTTAACTTTCTTTTTTAATTATGTATCTTCTCCAACAAACAATCTCTGCATAGTTATCCAAATTATATGCTGCATATATTCACATAAAGTTGGACTTGAAAAAGCAGGCCTAAGCTGAATCTATTCGGGCTTTAGGCATTCCTTAACAAGCCTAAGCCTAATCTGTTGGTTTGGGTTTGAACTTGCTCAGCCCAAAACCCGAGCCATAACACTGGTAAATATTCTGCAACTTTTGTACAAATATGAAGGATATGGACTAGTTGGGACGCTTGGATGGTGATAGAGAACGACCTTACCATTTTAGATTATGGATAGGGCAAAGCTAGGTGCCTTATATAGAGTCTTTTGAGTGGACCAGGAAGGTAGGAGATCAGAGTCTGGAGTTTGAGAAACTTGTGGTGGAGGTGCTTTCTCATCAACTAGGACAGTGACATGGCGGGATGCCATTGGGTGGAAGAAATCCCCAAAGGGTCATCAGAGTCAGCTTGTGTTGATTAGGGTTAAGTTGTAATAAATTTCCACATCAAAGTGATGCAAATCCAGGATAGATGAGGATGCCTCAATTTGTTGCATTGATTTTGGTCCATTCGTTCTTTGGTGGTTAATTGCTTCTTTTTCTTCCGGTTCGAGTTTGGTTTCGTCCGAAAACCCGATTTTAGACTAGTTAATCCGACTTTTCATAATTAATTGAAATTGAAAATTTTGATAAGACCAAGACTGATTGCAAATAACTCAACCGGACTTTTCATAAACGTTTTTTTTAGATTTCTCATGATTTTTAAAGATTATCATAAATTACACCTAAGAATTAACAATTTATGATTATGGAATTAGTGGCTGAATATAGTTAGTTAGGAACCGAAATGTTGAATAACTACCAGACAAGACAACCCAACCTCATCTCAAAAGTACCCGAAAAACTCAAAGTTCCTGTCCTCTTGCCACGTGTACATCCAGAATCTTAGCTATTGTGTGGACCCACCTGAAACCTGCCACGTGTCAGCGAGTTAAACGATGTTTGATTTCTAGTCGAAACCACATTAATTGACTGTAAAAAGCCGCAGCAAAAAATGAAACAACGTCGGACCCAGCACATGGGATGGGACCCACCCCAAAACTCATGGAACCACAAGATAATGCTTAACTTTTCGCCGCCACTACTTTCGCACCACGTGTCAGCTGTTGGATTCTCTCTTTCTCCTCTTAGTAGTAGTAAACAGTTCACAACTCTCACCCACCCATCACCACCACTTCTTCAATTCACTACTAGTCTTTGCATTGCTTACATGAAAATGATGAAGGAGGAGAACGGCGGCGGCAGAGGAGGAGGAGGAGGAGAGGGTAACAACTGGGCACGTGTGTGTGACACTTGCAGAGCAGCAGCCTGCACTGTCTACTGCAAAGCTGACGCTGCATACCTCTGCGCTGGCTGCGACGCCAGAGTCCATGCGGCGAACAGGGTGGCGTCCCGACACGAGCGCGTCTGGGTCTGCGAAGCCTGCGAGCAAGCTCCGGCCACCTTCTTATGCAAGGCTGACGCTGCCTCTCTCTGCACTGCCTGTGACGCTGACATCCACTCTGCCAACCCTCTTGCCCGCCGCCATCAGCGCGTCCCCATCCTCCCCATCTCCAGCTGCCTCTACGGACCAGCCGAAGACGGGTTTAATAAGGAGAATGATCAGGAGACTGTTGGTGAGGAGGAAGAGAATGAGGCCGCTTCTTGGTTGCTCCCAAATCCTGTCAAGAATGCTAATAATCAGAATGTTAATGGATTCTTTACTGGCGCAGAGGTTGATGAGTACTTGGACCTTGTGGATTATAACTCCTGCCCTGATCAGAATCAGTATTCTTCTGATCAGTACAGTCACCAATTTGAACAAAAGAGTTATTGTGGTGACAGTGTTGTGCCTGTTCAGTGTGGAGAAGGTAAAGATCAGTTGCAGCAGCAACAACAGTACCACAATTTTCAGTTGGAATTGGAGAATGATAGCTCAAAAGCTGTTTATAGCTACAACAGCTCCCTCAGTCAAAGTGTAAGCTTTCTATAGTTATAATCTCATTTAATCTTGATTGGTTCCAGTAAACTTGAAAGTTTGTCATTTTTTATCTTGCTTCTTTCAAACTGTACCATGAACCAGTTTGGTTTCTTTCTCAAAGTTGCAGAGTGACTAGCTATTGAATTTTAGTTATCCATTATGACATGATAGCAGAAGCAGAAGTTCAATATTCTTTACAGTAAAAGAGAAAATCTTGGGGCTTATTCTACTGATATTTTTTGGTTGCACTTTATAAACTACCTTTTCCTCTTTTTGTTTACTTTCTCCTTCCAAAGGTAAAGGAATCTCATGACATAACACTGTTTCTTTATTCATATTTATTCCATGTTATCCATTCAGGTTTTGATCTCCTAATTTAATCACCATTTGTGGGGTTTGCTTAAGACCCTATTAAGAAAAATTTAGCTTCAAAGCAACATACAAGGATCATTAAGATAATCCTACTTACATGAACTCTGTCCTTCCTTGAGTTTCTGTTTTTCTTGTCCTGCACATGGAATATAAACCAGCTGTGGTGGTTATGAATCGATTACAGTGGTGAGCTTTGCAATATGAGAGTATTGGACATGTTATAGCATCGAAAAAGAAACTCAATCTTGTTTTCAGTTGTTGCAGCAACTTAAGGGTTCACTTTTCTGTTCCTGTAACAGGTTTCTATGTCATCCATAGAAGTTGGAGTGGTACCAGAATCAACAATGAGCGATATCTCGGTTTCACACACAAGGCCTCCTAAAGGTACAATTGACCTTTTCTCTGGAAATCCAATTCAGATGCCATCCCAACTTAGTCCAATGGACAGGGAGGCCAGAGTCCTGAGATACAGAGAGAAAAAGAAAACAAGAAAGTTTGAGAAGACAATCAGGTATGCCTCAAGGAAGGCTTATGCAGAGACCAGGCCCAGGATCAAAGGTCGATTTGCAAAGAGAACAGATGTAGAAATTGTGGTCGAGCAGATGTTCTCCACGTCGTTGATGGCAGAAGCTGGATATGGCATTGTCCCATCATTCTAAATCCAGCAACAGATTGAAAGAAAGCTGAAAGAGGAGAACATAATCTTTAGAAGATAATTGTAATAGTTATTGTTAAGGCTACAGTACTGGTAGTGTATGTTTCTTATGTACTTAATTTTCTTGATCAACGAGATACATATGTTCAGTTATTTTGTTCATCTTCTTTTCTCTGCTGCGAATATCTTACAGGTCCATATACAGCAATAAATTTGCTTCCAAAACTAACACAGTAGACTAAAGATGTTAACTTGTTCCATATTATCGGATGCTAGAAGTTAGAATATGAAGTAGTGATTCCAGGATCCATCCACTACACTAGTAACGATCTCCAGGAAAAAGAGCATTCAATGTGGCACCTTTCTTCAGAACAAAAGGGAGAAAGTCTCAGCCAGAGTGGAAAGAATGACGTGGCTGATCCAAAGGCAAATGACCTTTGTTCTTCTTCGGGTTGTTGAAGGAACTTTTGCACTTTTGGCTAGTCTTTGCTCGAAAATTTTACTCCTCACCTAAGAGAAAATCTGTTACTGTCACCAGCTCATGCCAATCCAGATTCTCCACTCAACGATTCATGCAGGAACATCCACTTATACAACCATTGATTGCAGTGGATGTCAAGATCTGCTAAAAGAAAAGGCCAACTTGAGGGATATTGCAATAAAGTTGAGCATAATTTTTACATGATCAAGAATACAGTCCTGCAACTATGGATAAGGTGTTTATGAATCTCACTGCTGCACTAACAACAAGATGTAAGAGGGAGCTGAACAATTAAGATGGAATTTAAAGCATGGAAGATTCATGAATCATTCACCATAATAACACAGCTTTGAGGAATGTTGGATCATCTCTTGTTCCTTTGATGCCAAATGACACATCATGCTGTACTGTTTACTTCACAGAATCTCAATCTTAAGTCAAAGGAGGCTATCATGGCGTTGCAAAGAAAACAAAACAATATCGATTAACCTGAGTCACACAAGTCTTACTTAAGTTATTATTTTTTCCTTCCAAAACCAATCATCATTACTCTTTACGGTGAGCAAAAGGAAAGTTATGCAATAAAAGAATTCGGCACATGTATGGAGGATTATTCTAATGGAGTTTAAACCTTTATAAATATTTTAATAAATGAGCTCAGAGGCCTCATCTCCCATAAGAAGTTATGGCATATTGAAACCATACCCTTTATTTTGCTGGTCTATGCTACAATCATGGTGTCACCCCCTTAAAACCTAAGGGCATTAAGGTTTGGGTAAGCAAAGGTGAAACTGACCCCCGGCAAAAGAAACGCAAAATCCTTCTCTTGGGGTATGCCATTTGCATCTTTCTTGGCTCCAAAAGTAAATTGACATCACAGCTGTGCAGATTGGGGACAACAGAGAAAGGGCAGCAGCTCAGAAGTCAGATGCATTTGTGGAGGATATCTTTTGATGACTGATACCACTGCCAATCAAGAATGTGAAATCCATGATAGCCATGTTTTTTTTCCACTATAAAGTCGAGGTCCTCACTGATCCTAGATGCCCTGAATCATCCATTTCTTCAATGCCATTTGTCAGGCAACATCACCTTCACACCATTCACGAGATCTTGACGCCAGGATCATAAATGATCAACGATTTTGTGCTACAACCAAACATGGTTTTGATGGACAATAAATGTTGAACCATATATCAATAATGTTTCAGTATCCACTGAAGAATCAAATGATCACATAGAACTATTGGAAAGGAAATGGGATAGAGATACTAAAGCCATGAAATACTACTACTGCTCATCTTTAAGCCTCACCGTTGTTCACTTTCTAAAGATGCCAACTAGGACACCAAATTCAGCCACATTGGAAGAAACCATGAAAGCCTCCTGGAGGTCATCACTTTAAGTATTCACTTTTTAAGTACTTTCTTGTTTAGAATGGTAGTTTCAAGCTTGGCCGAGCTTTGAAGTTAGTGGTTCAATATACCTGTCCACTTTATTGCTGGCAATCAGTAAGCTTTTGTCAATTTCTCCACTAGGTAAGCAATGGCCTCAGATCTTAGATTCAAATTGCTGCTTTTCCATTGAAGGTGCAATGATATGCACAGTTATATCTACCACAGCACCTAACAATCTATGGGTTGGATTCCACATATGATCACCTCTTTAAACATTGTTCCTACCCTTAGCTTCAAAAATTGATGAAAGACTAAAACTGCCTAAAATATAAAAGTTCAGATTCGATGGAAACTAAAACTTAATCCCAACTGTGAGTATAACTCTCTCAAAACTTAAATTGGAACAAAACGTTGAGCACAGTTGTTAGTAAGATTTAATGTCTATATCTAAGTTGGCAAGCATAAAAAATTCTAATGTACTACTCTCAAGTAAAATTGGGTTTTTACCATTTCTATGGAAATAATCTCTCAGTGAGAAAATAATTTGTTTCTCAAAAGATTTAATGTCAACATCTACGCTGAAATGGATTTCAATTTAGACTTTGGGTTTCCAAAGGAAATAGTTTTGTCCAGTCACTTGGAAGATCAAATCTCCAGAACTCACAAAAAGAGAAAAAGGGCACAAAAAGTGAGGTAGCAGTACTGATCTTTAAGAAAAGAAGATTGCACTTTGCACTTTTACGAAGCTAAAGTGTATAAAAGATCAAAGTTCAGCCACAGAAAGTGGACGGATTCCAGAAGTTTGCTGTCAGATAAATAGAATGCTAGATACTTTCTTGCAATGCTCTAAACATCATCTGCATGAGTCTACTTTACATTCATAAGCTTCCAAATGATCATTGGTCCCCCAAAAGATCAATTTCTGCTGTGTCATAAGTAAAGTATCATTGCTTCTCCTTCACTCATATATGCAAAGCTTTATGTGCCTTCAACATCAATTCAAACATATTAATCTAAATGAATTTGATTGCTGAGGAAGCCTATAAATTTTCTGGAACAAACACTAGTACTCAAAAATTTGAAGCTCCTTCAAAATGTTATCTTTTCATGTAATTGCTTACTAAATTAATTTCGTATCCTTTCTACCTAAGATCGCAATGTATAAGATCAAGTCTTTCTAAATGGAAATAATATCCATATCTACTGTTAAGGAATTATCTCCCATCATACTGAATCCTTAGCTACAGCGGCTTCCAATTGCCTTTATGTGCACTTATTCCTAAAAGCATCCCTTCTGCAGGTAAGCACATCTATGAGCATGAGTTTCCTCTAACCAGATGGACAGCAGCAGATGTTTTTAATTACTAAGTATCTACAGAAATCAATAACAGTTCTTGGAAACATGTGTTGGAGTGGTTTGTACTTCAAGAAATTATGTTTATACACCTGCTGTGGACACATCATACACATTCCAGCAATTTAAAAATGAAGCATTAAACATCTGAGTATCGAAGTGAGCATTGAATACTTTTTTCTTTGATATTTTCTATCATATCCATATAAAAGAATCTCAAGCTAGGATGTGCTTTGCCATGTCTAGACCCACACTACTGTTTCTTTTTGAATCACATAATATCTATCTTTTTATTCGTGCATATGTGCTAAAATCTCATAAGATTAATGGCAATGAAGTAATCGCTCCAGTCAGCTATGTTATTTGTTGATCATCCTATGCTTGCTTGTACCTTTTCAGCTATCTACAACTCTTCTCATCCTGGGTTACACCCCAACTTGGGTACTTTACGATTGAGGTGGAAAGAGCAGGAATGATCAAATCATATAAAAAGGAGAAGCAATGAATTTATGGTAGTGCTCACCTTCACAAAAGTGCAATGCACTTTTCTAATTTTTTGACGAGGCAAGATTCACTCCAAGAAAGTTGATGGATCCACAAACAGAATAAATAGAGAGAATGTTCTAAATGATACTGTTGGATGGTGAAACTGCATGATATAGACATCTTCACAATTAAAACAACTCAAATATGACAGCGTCTCTGGATTTTGCATGCATTTCAAACTGATCTGCCAGTAAAATTCAGAAAAAGCATCCATTAACATATGCTCATTGAACCAGTTTCCATGAAAAGTATCTGTGGTGGAAGTGTTGCCCAATACAAGCTTTAAGTAGATCCTTAAACAACAGCCACAAAGGCAAATTTGAAGTTCAACCACTCTTATTAATGAGCTTTTCCTATAAGCTAACTTGAGCCTCAAATCACCACATGATGCAGACTTATGAAAAAGTTAGAACACGACGAACAGCTCAAAATTACATCCATTTCCAGTTAAGCAATACTCAAAAGGAAAAATCACACGAAAAAGAGACAAACCAACGTTTTGTTTTCAAAATGCAATTATAATCAGATTCCACCATACCTACAGAGAAGGCTGAAGAAACAAAATTTATTCTTCCCTTTACGTTCTTCTTCTTAAAAAACAATGAGGAAGCAAAAGTTCTGACAAGCAAAAAGGTCATACCGAGAAGAGAATCAGTAAGATACCCAGAATCATAAATTTGTGGAGAGAACAAGAAATGGAATCCGCTACTTACATCAGAGTCCACGAACCTTTGATCCTGTGAAAGACTTCATCTTTAGAAGTTTAAGCAGTCTGTTAAATGAGTTTTGGAGTTGGAAGTT
>JANKOD010000001.1:24282814-24296098 GCA_026284645.1 Erythroxylum acuminatum | reverse complement strand
TAGGCACATATACCGGGAAATGTCATGAATGCATGTACAGTTATTTTTCATGTGCACATTTCACTATTTACATGTAAGGGTATGCATGAATATGTTAAAACAATCCTAACCACTCTCAACCCTTTCCAAATTACTATACTACCTTTCCCATCAGGGGTGGGATGTTACAATAATCTTCTCAACATATTCAGAAAAATGCTTATCATACATCTTTGGATCGTGCCAGGTGCTTTACATAATCCGAATGGCATCCTTCGGTAGGCAAAGTACCAAATGGGCATGTAAATGTGGTCTTCTTCTGATCTTCTGATCCGATCAGGATCTGAAGATAACCTGAAAAGCCATCTAAAAAGAAATAATAGTCATAACTAGCCAATCTCTCAAGCATATGATCAATAAAAGGAAGGGAAAAGTGGTCTTTACGAGTTGCAGAATTTAACTTTCTATAACCAATACAAACTCGCCACCCAGTTTGCACTCGGGTAGGAATCAACTAACCTTCCTAGTTTGTCACAATGGTGATTCCAAACTTCTTTGAAACCACCAGGACAAGACTTACCCACTTACTGTCGAAAATCGGGTACATAACCCCAGCATCGAGAAGCTTTAACACCTCTTTCTTCACAACTTCCATCATTAGAAGATTCAGCCTACGCTGAGCTTGCCTTATAGATTTTGCATCCTCCTCCAGCAAAATACGATGCATGCATATGGAAGGGCTTATCCCTTGGATATTTGTGATAGTCCACCTGATGGCCTTCTTATTCTCTCTCAACATTCAAACCAGCCTCTCCTTTTGATTTAAAGTCAACTCCACTGAGATGATAATTGGGAGAATCTGTTTATCTCCCGAATAAGCATACTTCATATATACAGGGAGTGGTTTCAATTCCAATTCTAGTGCCTGCACATCAGAAGGTAACAACTTCTGGTGAACTTCAAGTAGTTGTATAGAAGCCAAATCATACCTTTTTGCAGAGCTTTCTAATGAGTCCAAGGTGGCTGTCATTTCCACTAGCTCTTCTCCCATCTCAACGTCAGTATTGGCTTCTACTTCCATATCCTTGGTTAAAACCATTTCCAAATGATCCCTGCAACTTAATTTAAACATTTTCTGCAATTTAATAGGAGGATGTTTCATGGCATTAAAAATATTAAAATGAATCACTTCCCCATCAAATTCCATTATAAGGGTGCTCTTACGAACATCTATCTTAGTTTAAGCTATATTCATAAACAATCTCCCCAACAAGATAGGTATCGAATTACATGAGGTTCCATCATTCATATCCACAACATAAAAATCTGCAGGAAACACTAACTTATTCACCTGCAACCAAAACATCCTCAACCACACCATCAGGATACGCATTAGTGCAGTCAGCCAGTTGTATAATTACACTCATTTTTTCAAAGGGACTAAATTCAAAGAAGCACAAATCGAATGGGGCTTCATATTAATTGAAGCACCCAAATCCAACATTAGCTCTGTTGATCACAGTATTACCAATTTTGTAAGGAATGGCGAACATACCTGGATCCCAGTATTTTGGAGGCATCTTCTTTCTGAATACTGCCGACACATTCTCACCCATCATCACTTTCTCATCACCCCTTAATTTCCTCTTATGTGTACATAGTTCTTTGAGGAATTTGGCATACCTTGGTACTTGCTTGATTGCTTTGAGCAAAGGTATAATGACTTCAACCTTTCGGAAAGTCTCCAATATCTCTTTGTCCTTGTCCTCCTTGTTTGGTCTTATCAATCTGCTTAGAAAAGGTGGAGGGTTAGTTTTAATAATATTGGGACTTTTGAAATTTACCTTTGTACTCGATGACAAATTTTCTTCCTTTTCTAGTTCCTTCTCAATCTCTTCCTCGATAGCAATCTTTGATGGCATTCTTTTGGGATCCTCAATCCCCTTTCCACCCCTCAAGGTTATGGCACTGACATTCTTCGGGTTCACCTTGGGTTGTGATGGTAGTTTTCCTCCACCTTGCGATTCTAGGAGATTGAGCCTTATTGTCGTCTGACCCATTTGGTGTTCCATGCTCTGTTGGCTTGCTTTTGTCTCCTGTCAGAATTGTTGCAACTGCTGTTATATATTTTGTTGTAATTGTTGCATATCCTGTTGAAATTGCAAATTGTTAGTAGCAAGACTCTTAACAAGTTCTTCTAAAGATGCACCTGAACTAGAAGAAGAAGCTCCCTGTACTCCTTATAGCCTTGGTTGAAATCCTTGTGCTCCTTGCGGCCGATTTTGGAAGTAATTTTGTTGTTGGTTCCCTCCATAACTTAAGTTGGGAGGATCCCTCCAACTTGGGTTATACATCTGCGAGTATTGGTTGTATTTGTAACAGTCCAGACCACCCATCCACAGATATTGTCCACTTTGGGTTACCCCTCGGGCTAAGCCCCTCACGGTTTTGCTATTTCCCCTCTTGAAAAAGCGCGTCTATGGGGAAGAGATATCCGTACCCTTATAAGGCATACTTCGTTCTCCTCTCCAACCGATGTGGGATTTCATAATCCACCTATCGTAGGGCTCAGCGTCCTCGCTGGCACAATGGGTCAAGAACCAGCTCTAATACCATTTATAACAGCCCAGACTACCTACCCACAGATATTGTCCGCTTTGGGTTGTCCCTCAGGTCATACCCCTCACAGTTTTGCTCTTCTCCCTCCCGAAAGAACATGTAAATAGGGAAGAGGTATTCGTACCCTTATAAGGTGTACTTCATTCTCCTCTCCGACCAATATGAGATCTCACAGAATTAGTTCGAGAAGTTCCCTCCTGCAGCATTCATGTACTCTATACTCCCCTTTTGCAACATTGGACACTCATCAGTTGGATGACTCGTGTTTGAACATATTGCGCACACTTTCACTTATGCCTGTCCAACTGCAATCTGTCTCATAAAAGATGTTAGTTCATCTAAACAATGTTCAATGGATGAAGTGCTTACCTTATTTACTCGTCGAACATCATTGCAAGTGCCGAATTGTTAGGTTTTAGTAGTCATCCACTCAAGTAATATCTTGGCTTCAATGGGAGTCATCTTGCAAAGTGCCCTACCGCTCGCCACATCAACCAAATTCCTCTCCATCGGCAGCAATCCTTCATAAAAATATTGGATGAGAAGTTGCTCTAGTATGTTGTGGTGTGGACAACTGGCACATAACTTCTTGAATCGTTTCTAGTACTCGTGAAGAGAATCT
Organism: Erythroxylum acuminatum; assembly: GCA_026284645.1. Classification (NCBI taxonomy): domain Eukaryota; kingdom Viridiplantae; phylum Streptophyta; class Magnoliopsida; order Malpighiales; family Erythroxylaceae; genus Erythroxylum; species Erythroxylum acuminatum. The sequence continues at coordinate 24,292,878 of JANKOD010000001.1, read as the reverse complement.
CCATTGTGTTGCTTAATACCACATATCTCCTTCCGAATACTTGTTGTCTTTAAGGCTAGAAAATATGAAAACTAAAGAAGCAGACTAGCATAATTGGAGTATCACAATTAGAGCCTAGATAACCACAATCAAAACCAAAATAGGGGAGTATGAGAATTAGAGAAGAAGACTACGACATTGGAGCACCATAACCGAAGCCAAGACAACCACAATTGGAGCCAAAATAAGAGTAGCTTAGTAGCTAAAATGATGAGAGAAGAAGAAACAATGAGAGGAAACAAAGTAGTCAGTTACGTTATCGAATAAAAGAAAACGACGATTTAACTGATTTTGGGGGTATTTTCTTGGCTACAAAAAATTTTCATTGTGGAAAAATATAGCTGAAAGAATGTAGGATAGAGTTGTGTTTTAGCTATGAATTTAAAATCATATCAAAATAAAATGTAAGAGGTTCTCTTTCAATAGCAGATGATTCTAAATTCATAGCTAAAAAGTTTCTTTTTTCATAAGCAAAAGTTTAGTTTTAGCTACTAATTTGGAATTGTAGCAAATTAAGATGTAAGAGATACTCCTTCAGTAGGCAACGATTTTAAAATTTCGTAGCCAACAAGTTATTTTTAGCTACTATTTTCTAATTTTGTAGCACATTAAAACATAGGAAGTTCTGCTTCATTAGGTGACAATTTTAAATTTGTAGCCAAAAAGTTACTTTTAGTTACGATATTTTTTGGAAGTTAATTTTAAAATCGTAGGAAATTAAGACGTAGAAGGTTTTGCTTCAATAGGTGACGATTTTTAAATTTCATAGCCAAAAAGTTACTTTGAGCTACAATTTTTTAATTTTGTATACAAAAGTTTACTTTTAGCTACAAATTTGAAATCGTAGCAAGTTAAAGCATAGCCAAAATTGATATTTTTAGAGGTTCTACTTCAATAGGCAACAATTTTAAATTTCACAACTAAAAAGTGACTTCTAGCTATTTACCAAAATAAAAAAGTGACTTCTAGCTATGATTTAGTAATTTCGTAGCAAAAAATTTACTTTTAGCTACGAATTTAAAATCATAGCAAATTAAAACATAGCCAAAAGTGACATTTGGTGTAGTGCAACCTGCTATGCTTTAATTTCTTGGTTAGAATTAGAAGGCATTCAAGTATAACATTTCTTTTTAAGTTAACAAAAAGCCATAGCGTGTCCTTTTCACATTCTTTTGCTGATCAAAGAGGGAGATACATGACAAAAGGAGGGAGAAAAGAGAATGAAGGCAAGGGCGTCTTTATTTTGTAACTTATGTTAGCTTCGAAAGGATGCGTGGAACTCATTACCAAGCTTGAGCTTTTATAGCCGTCCGTTATGGGTTTGCTATCTCTATAGATAAACTAAATTATGACTTGTTCTTTTCCCATATCTTTAATATCCAACTTTACACGTACAAGAAAGAAACATTTTCAGAGAAGAAACAAACTAAAATTAGCTGGGAATGAATGCCTTGGCGCATGCAAATGCTACCTTTTGAACTATATTTGTAAGCTTTACAGTTGTGGTTGCGTCAACTACTAGTTAATGAACCTCGCAATATGGTCCAGATTTCCAAGAATTTGCTTGAAAATGCTTTCTCTAGTTAATCGTATCAAGAACTACTTAACTATATTTTCTCTGAATTCTTGGTTAAATAATGGAGCCTGGCAATTCCAGACAAACATTACTATTATTACCATGCGTGACAGGTTCATCTCTTGTAGAGATCAAGTTGAACTGCAAATAGAAACCATACGCCTATACATATAAATTTCTTGTGGTACAAGTTAATTTGTGCGTCTGCTTGGCACTGACTCAGTACCTTCTAATTTAGTCATGGTGGAGATTACAACTACAAAAGTTGCATAACTCGATTGTAAAGTTGAAAAATCAGTGCTGCGTGACTCGATCTGATGAATCTAAGATTGCTAGTCATAGTCCGTAAAAGAAGCATACTAAGCTTTCCAATTTTGCGTATCTTGTAACAACGGGCGAACATCAATAGATTTTAGACAGGCAGTTTTGTAGCACCATTATGTGTAAGATAGTGCTAATAAATTCTATGCCCATAATTGTTGGGATCTTTTTTAAGACAGGAACAGATCACCTGTTTCATAATTGTTGTGCCAGTGTTGTTCCATTGCATCTGATCTATACATTTATATGGGACCCACAAAAATATATAGACCAGATGCAATGAAATAACATTGGTACAGCACTTACAGAACAGGTGATTTTATTTGCTTTAAGACACCATTTGTAATTGGAATCACTTGGTACGAGGGATAGTTTCCAGCTGTTGCACATCTGACAGTAGCCTTGGCAAGGACGTGGATTTCGGTTGGAATTGTGGTTCTGAACTTTTTGTAAAAGAAGATGCGTAAGGGAAGTTGGTTTGGAATAAAAAAAAGAAATGTAAAAAGAGGCAAAATTGTGTCTGAAGATTCTATGATTAAACTGTATTGATCTAGGAAGATTATGACAAAATTTGCTTCATGGAAGTTGTACATCTTTATTTTAGCTTTTTATTGATATAAAGTTTAAAAAACAATTAGTTCTGGATTGAAAGTTACGGAAATTTGAAGTTAAGGTGTGCGACTAGGAAAGCCCCCTTATCGTCCAGATGATCGGGTTACAATGAAAATAACAATATCAGGTTATAAAAAAATTTATTTGTTAAATCCAGCAGCTATAGCCAAAATAGCAGGAACTTATGTTGGATCTTGAGAATTTTTCTAAATTTCTTATTAATTGTTTAATTATTTATTTTTGTTTGTTTGTTTGTTTAATTATTTATTTTTAAATGAAAAAAACAACCCATTAGAACGGTCGTTGGACACTTTCGGTAGCCGAAACAGCTTATCGGCACTGTCGTTGGGCAACTTTGGTAGCTAAAACAACCAATTGGCACGGCGGGGTTTAGTGAAACAACCCATTAGATTTTTTTTACTCATCAACTGACTTATTTGGATTATACAATTTGTATACTATTAAAAGTATTTGATAATTTTTGTCAAAAAAAAAAAGTATTTGATAATTTATTTTCAAATTAAAAAAATCTCTTATATTATTTAGATTTTAGTTAAAAAATAATAACGAAATACATGTAATACGAACATCATATATAGAATAATTAAACATTACCAATATTAGTAACTCAACTCCACTCTTAAATCCGACCTAAGCTAAATTGAACTCAATTTAAATTAATAATTAAAATGATTATAATTAATTAATAATTTGAAACTTATTTAGTTTGTTTAGGTTGAATTTAAGAAATATATTAAATCATTACGTAAGAAGTATTTAATTTATTTACGTGTGATCTTCATATTTTATATATATTTCATCGTTACTTTTTAATCAAGATCTAAAATAAGAAAATTTTTTAAAAATAAAAACAGAAAGAAAATTTTTTAAAAAATTGAAATCACACAAAAAAACTTTTTTTCTTTTAGCCTTAATGATGAAATACCTCAAAAGCATTGAAATTATGTTCTAACTTAACAGACTAACTCATATTTGTAATTAACAAATATAAAGCAAGCAAAATTAAACCCAAAAAAAAAGCAAGCAAAATAGTTAACTAAACAATATTAGTAGAAATAAGCTCAAAAGAATTGAAATTATGTTCTAACTTAACCTTCCTTATTATTTCTTACAATCCCGACAAAGTCAAGTACGAGATAGTTGTTCTCGTTTCCGTGTGTTACTCTGTGTCCCTCTCTATTTATCCGTTCATCCATCCCAACAAAGTCTAGTAGTGTCTAATCTTTACATCATGGAGTTTATTCCTTTTTTTTAATTATTGAAGGAATCATTCAATAAGAAGAAAGAAAAAGCTTTAAATTGTTAATTTTCCATATGGGACAAAGCTAAAAAAAAGTTATTGAAAATGGAAACAGGTTGGTGGACGCGATGGCTTGGAACCGCAAAAGGCAAATATTTTATGACAATGGAAATAAATAAATAAATAATATATATATATAGCTTCCAAGAAGTGGTCCAAATGATAAAGCTTCTTAAAAATATTAGGTACAAAAATTAAGGATAACATATTAATTCTTGTATGACCCGAAAATAATATATCAAAATTAGGCGAATGGAATTTCGAATTGACTAGAATGTTTTTATCAAAATATTAGTGTAATTGATCTAAATAATATTATTTAGCAATGAATCGTGTAGATTTAACCCGATCCATTATCAAATCTAACAAAAATATTAAGTTTGAAACACGATACACTTGTATATGTTAGTTAGAACGGTCTTATTAATTGAGTTTTTACCTTGTTGAAAATTTTATTTAAAATATATAATTTAAATATTTTATATATTTGACAACTTATGCAATACATGTTTGAAGAGTATAGTGATCAAGAATATTGTTATTATTATTACAAAAATTAAAAATTTAACCCCCTTGAACTTTGCAATGAAGTCCTTTAAATTTTAATTTTTACGGAGTTGTTTAATTATAATTCCCAAAATTAGGTTGAAAGAATTAACGAAAATTAAAGTTGAGATTGTTTTTCAACGAAATATGAATTTCATTTGAGTAATAATTTATAAAATGCATATTTTTGATTTTTTTTACATGCTTCAAAAAAGGGTTTAAATCAAAATTTTATTCAACTTAGTGTAATCTAAACTTAACGGGATAACTTCGAGTTGATTAAATTTTGGTTGGGCTTGATTTTAGAGGGTAACTTGAAATAACTTGACTAGAAACCAATAAATTAAATTTAAATTAATCAATTTTAGGTCAATTTTTACTATAAAATGACATTACTTTAATGTAACGGTCCAAAATAATATAAAATGACAACCTGAATTTAATCAAACTTTACTTTGAGGGAGACTTGGGCGATGGGTAATGGGCGTGGGTACATCCTGACTTGACTTATTGTCGTCGCTAATTTCTAAATAAGTCACTCCAAGAATGGACCCTATGAAACCAAGTGTGGGGCGTTCTTTATCTTTACCAATCACATATTGAACACATGTCAGCAGGGTAAGGAGAGCATCCCTGCCCTACTTTGTTTCCACTTTTTCACATATTCTATCAACTAATTTTGCTTACCACCAAAGCTTTAATTTGTTCTTTCTCATTTCAAAGAATTTCTTAAGCACTAGTGGACGCGGCGTCATGGAAATGTGAAAAAGTAAGCACCAGAAACCCATTCATTGTCTCGTTGAAACTACGTGGAAAGGTCGTCTATGTCACTGTTTCTGTACTTTCCCACCAATATTCCTTCTTCTGATCTCGTTTTCTTTAATCCCTTTTAACTTGTAGTTTGCTTATAAATACAACGACCCTTCACTTGGATCTTTATCTTCTCCAGGAAAAAAAAAACAGAGAAACCCTAGGTCGTGAGAGAGATGATGAGTACAGCAAGCAACTCTGCTCGATTCCTACGTTGGAACTCTCCAATCCCTTATCTCTTTGGAGGGCTAGCTCTAATGCTTCTATGCATTGCTCTGGCACTGATAGTTCTGGTTTGTTCTTACAGAAGATCATTGTCTGATGTAGAGAAAGGTGGCAAGCTGGTCGACCTTCCAAGTTTTGCCGATATGGAGCCCAAGATCGTGGTGATCATGGCTGGTGAAGAACAACCCACGTACTTGGCAAAGCCAACTTGCAGTTGCCAGAAGGAAACAAGTTTCGGGTCTGGAGCTTCGACCCAGAACTGATGGAGAAAACCTGAATTTTGGATTTGTTTGTGTCTTTGATTTTGTCTTTTCCGGGATTTGTGTTTGGTGAGAGATGAGTAGATGTAGTAAAATTTTGGTACTGAGAAAGGAAGCTTTGTTTCGTTTTTTCTTTTTTCCTACATAGATTCTTCTGTTTCTTGAAAATTTTCTTTTCCTTATCAGGTTTCTTGCATTTTTTCTTCTTTTCCAAGCAAAGAAAAAAAGGGTTATAAGGAATAGCTTGGTTTTGTTGCAGAAGATAAGAAGATTAAAAGCTTTGGTGGACCAGTCAGGTCAGGTCGAGGATTAGACATTGGGGTGAACAAATCTTGCCGAGTCAGGTCATAATCACGCCAACTTTTGTGATTTTTGAGGCACAGAAACTTCAGGATTTCGCCTTCTTTTGCTTTTCAAGCCATGATAGGGGCTGCTTTAGAGCATACCTATTTCCAATGTTTTAAATTTTGATCCAAAACTTAAATCAACGGTATAAAAAATTCTAAATTTAACTAATATTATATTATTATAAAATAAGTTTATAATTAAAATAATTAAAAGTTATTATTACCATCTGAAAATTTTAATATTTAATTAAAAATAAATAAATTAAATTACATTTAGAAGAACTTATTAATTTAAAAAAACTGATTAATTAATCAAATAATTTTTAATAACAAGAGTTATTAAAATAAATGTAACTAAAAAGTTGAAAATTAAGTTAAAAAATTAAACAGTTTAAAATTTTTAAGATTAAATCGATTGAATCAGTTGAATTTTCAATCATTGTTTATTTCACATTTCACTTCTCTGTGACATAAAACTTAGGATTTTGGATCGAACCGAACTTGAACTTAACTCAATTTTTTTTTAACTACAGCCGGGTCTAAATGATTAAGTAGCTTAAAGCTTAATAATCGATTTATTTTAATTTATAAAATGGACTGGTTTAAAAAATAGATCAATTAATTAATAAACTGATCGTTTTTTAACAAAAGAATTTATTAAATTAAATTAAAACAAAAAGTTAACAAGTTATAGTTGGCAAAATCGGTTCAATTTTTTAACACGGGAATAAATAAAACTAGCACTATCTAGAAATGTTGGGAGGTGAAAGTAATTATAAATTAATAGTTAGTGGTAACCAGAATCATCATTAGTTCGTCAAACTATTAAAAAAAAGTGAGATTAAGAGAATCTTAATTAAAATATTTCCTCACCAAGAAGTGGCTTATCTTTATTTTGATTAATGGTTCCCTTCGTTGCATAAGTTTTCGTTGATTCTGTTTAGTCAGCTAATTATGATCAAAGTGAGAAATGCTTAGTCATTGCTTTGAACATTTTGTAGAATATTATAAGTATTTTAAAAACTGGACTGGAAGTTAAGTGAGATAAGAAATTTAAGATTTAAAAGGTTCAAGCAGTATTAAACGTCATAAAACCGATTATGATTAAATAAAATTAAATAATTTGAAAATTGATTAAAAAATACTATCTTTACTTATCAAAATTTTAAAGTTTGATTAAAAAAGAGACTATTAAATGCAAATTAATCAGTTTGTTTTAATTTATAAAAATTAATTGATTTACGATAATTAATCGATTATTTTTAACAAAAAAATTATTAAACTAAATTAAACCGGAAAGTTAAAAACTGAACGAAAAAGTTAACTGATTTAAGATTTTCACTGTTAAATCGATCAAACTGATTTAAATTTTAAAATATTGATAATAACTTTTAATTTTATCATTATGAAAATTTTTGAAATTTCATTCTTCACCAATACAAACTTTTCCTTTTCTTTTCTTTAACTTTGATTAATTTAGAAGTAATTCAATCCTGATTTAATATTTCTTTTATAATGGTAATTTTATGTAAAGAACCTCCTTTTTTATATTAATTATGATGTAATTGGAGTTTCTTTAGATTGTTTAATGAAATTTTAAATAAACGCTTAATGATTAAATGCTTATAAGTTAATCTTTAATGATAATATTTATTATAAAATATATGCATTTGTATAAAAATTAATCATTACTTTTAAATTTTTTACAATATAAATAAGTTACAATTATCTTCGTATGTTAATTCTGACATAGTTATTAAATTTACTTTTAAATTTTATTTTAAAACAAACTATAACATTAAGGATTAACTTATAAACGTAAAAATTACTAAGAACTTGTATATATTTTTATTAATTATCAAAGTTTTAAATATTGTAAATCGATATTAAAGTAGATCGTCTTATATTATATATTATATATTTTATAATTTTATCAAAAATAATATTTGGTATTAATAAATATTGGTACGGTATTTATACTAATAATAAAACCAATATATACTCTGATTGGGTATTTACAACTTTGATTAGTATAATAAGAAGAGTGATATACTAATTTATATGCATATGACATCTTTTCACAATTCATATCCTTGAGAGGCCACCAACTTTTCTTAGTTCCGAGCTTCTATTTTTCTTTTCGGGTTAGGCTCGAGTCTGCCCCATTCTTATCAACAGGGCAAGTGACAATGGCTCCTCCAGACTCTAAAGGTCGTGAAGAGGGTCCATGAAAGGATATAGCACAACATCTCTTCTTTTCTTAGTAACATGCACATTGACACAATCATATCTACAGAGAGACTCCTAAAAGTAACCAAAAAAAAAAAGATTTATATAACGTTCGTTCCTTTATTCTCTTCACGACTCTAGATAGGTTATGTTGCCAATGGCATGAATGTAACCATTATAGTTGCAAAGATTCATAACTCACATAGTAACATCTTTGACTTGTTAACTCGAAGAATAGGATTAAAAAAAAAAGAAAAGCATGAAGAAGAGAGCACTAAGATGGTGAGGAAGTGTCACAATTACAGCACACCACTATTATAGAATATATGCGGTCTGAATATCTAGAGAACATTCAAGAACGTACTCTATAAAAATGACATATTTGAGTAATCACGTCAACTTACACAATGTAAGTTTGTTTCATTTTGTGAATGGAGCGAAGAGTTTTGATCTTTGAAAATACTTATGTACTATATGATGCCATAATAAGTTGACGTGATTACTCAAATATGTCATTTTTATAGAGTATGTTCTTGAATGTTCTCTAGATATTCAGACCGCATATGTTTTATAATAGTGGGCATGTTTATAGATGACATAACATTTGGGAGTTTAAAGTTCTATACAAAAATTCAACATGAAAGAAGAAGCTAAATAAAAGTATTCTATCTAAATTACTGTTTTTGTACATGCAAAAACAGAACAAAAAAATATCTATTCATTCTTCATTTTTCAGCACATCTTCAACATCAGCATCATATACAATCTATCTCAATTCAATCATCATAATCTTTTTACTATAACATGTAATAAAGGTCAATACTTTACTTACTTATTTAGCTCAAGTTTCACCTCAATTCAACAAATTAACCTAGCCCTCCATGCATGCAAGGTCATTACAGATTCAAGGTAAAAATTGGATGATTTTCAGCTAGGATAAAAGGCAAAAATTAAAAAATTAAACACTTTAGAATTGATTATAAATTACTATATATATATATTTAGTGAAATATGTCAACTCTACATTATGTATTGTTTTTTCAAAAATAATAAAAATTGTATCTCTTTGTTCGTTAACTTAAGTCATATTAACCCAATCACGTAAAGTTCTGTATTTTTTTCATTTATTTTCTTCCCATATCTTCAGTTTGCGTGTGAGAATATATTGATTTTAACCTAATGCAACTTCGAACTTTTTAAAGACTAAACGTAACTCTATATTTGTGCAGGAAGATACATGGATGATGTTAGTGGACGCGGCGGATTGAAAACGCTACCGGCGAGTTGTGTGGACGATGATCACGTCGGAAATGATTAGAGATGTTGAAACTATTTCTACCGTGCATGATGGGTTGGAGTCAGTGGCTAGAACAATGAATACTTAATAGCTTTTGTGCTGAATGTATGTCTAAATATTTTATATTTGACCTAATATTTAATATATAATCCTTTTATCTTAATTATTTAAATTAAATATTTGTTTATTTATCCGGCTTGTTTGATTTATTTATATACTTATCTTTTTTTAATTAAAGATAGGGTTGTATATTACCAGGCCTTTCCGAGCCTTGCTTATCAGGACTTTCATTAGATTGTTGCTGTTATTGTTTATTTCTTATTTATTTATTTATTTAATATTTTATTTTCACTATTTACCTTGTTTTATATATGTTATATATTTATATTTATTTTCACATTATTATTATTATTATTATATCTATTTATTTTATTTCTAATTATTATTATTTTAATATTTTAATATGTATATCTATATGCAT
>JANKOD010000001.1:24251913-24282714 GCA_026284645.1 Erythroxylum acuminatum | reverse complement strand
AGCTTTCTGTCTCCAGTTTCTGTTCCGTCCCCTCCTGTTCCGTCCTTTCCCGTTTTGCCTCTAGCTACCAGAGACGCTAACCAAACGCAGCGTAAAAGGTCATAAAGAGGGTCCATGAAAGGATATAACACAACATCTCTTCTTTTCTCAGCAACATGCACATTGACACAATCATATCTACAGAGAGACTTATACAAAAAGTAACCCAAAAAAAAGATTTATATAACCTTTGCTCCTTTATTCTCTTTACGACTCTAGATAGGTTATGTCGCTAATGCAATGAATGTAACCATTATAGTTGCAAAGATTCATAAGAACTCACATAGTAACATCTTTGACTTATTAACTCGAAGAATAGGATTAAAAAAAGAAAGGCATGAAGAAGAGAGCACTAAGATGTTGAGGAAGTGTCACAATTGTAGCACACCGTTACTGTAAAGCATATGCCCGAATATCCAGAGAATGTTCAAGAGCATACTTTATGAAAATGACATGTTAGAACAACCATATTAATTTATTATGGCATCATACATAATATTAGTATTTCTAAATATCAAAACTCCTCGTTCCATTCACAAAATGAAACTTAATTATATTGTCATTACATTTCATAATTCATCTTTATACATAACATAACATTTGGGAGTTTAAAGTTCTATACAAAAAGTTCAACACGAAAGGAAAAGCTAAACAAAAGTATTCTATCTAAACTATTGTTTTCGTACATGCAAAAACAGAACAGAAAAGTATCTACTCATTCTCTATTTTTCAGCACATCTTCAACATCGCCGTCATATACAATCTATCCCAATTCAACCATTATAATCTTTCTATTGTAACATACCATAAAGATCAATACTGTACTTTACCTATTTGTTTAGCTCAAATTTCACCTCAATTCATCAAGTTAACCTAGCCCTCTATACATGCAAGATCATTACAAATTCAAGGTAGAACTTGGATGATTTTCAGTTAGGATAAAAGACAAAAATTAAAAAAATTAAACACTTTAGAGTTGATTATAAATTACTATATATATATTTAGTGAAATATGTCAACTCTACATTATGTATTGTTTTTTAAAAAATAATAAAAATTTTATCTCTTTGTTCGTTAACTAAAGTCATATTAACCCAATTAATCACGTAAAGTTCTGTATTTTTTTCATTTATTTTCTTCTTATATCTTCAGTTTGCGTGTGAGAATTGATTTTAACCTAATGCAACTTCGAACTTTTTAAAGACTAAAAGGAACTCTATATTTGTGCAGGAAGATGGATGATGTTAGTGGACGCGGCGGCTTGAAAAAGCTGCGCTGGCGAGTTGTGTGGACGATGATCACGTCGGAAATGATTAGATATGTTGAAACTATTTCTAGTGTGCATGATGGGTCGGAGTCAGTGGCTAGAAGAATGAATACTTAATAGCTTTTGTGCTGAATTTATGTCTAAATGTTTTATATTTGAGATAAATATTTAATATATAATAATTTTTTCTTAGTTATCTAACTTGAATATTTGTTTATTTATTCTAAATATTTTTTTACAATGACTTATTTGATTTATTTATGTATTTATCTTTTTTTTAAGGTAAGATTATATACTATTGAACCTCTTCAGGCCTCGCTTATCATCAGGACTTTCTTTAGGCTATCGTTGTTGTTGTTTATTTTTTATTTTTTATTTATTTACTTATTTTATCTTTTATTTTTACTATTTACCTTGTTTTGTATATATTATATTATATAATTTTATTTTCTCATATTTATTATTATTTTTTTATATCTATTTATTTTATTATAATAATAATTATTTAAATATTATATATGTATGTATGTATGTATGTATATGTATGTATGTATGTATGCATGTTTATTGAAAACAACATTTTTATTAGTTAGTGATAAGGCTGCGTATTATTAAACTTCTCCTAATTTTACGTATCAGTATAAATTTTATTGAATTGTATTTAAAACTACAAATCTAAAAATAACATATGTTTATATAAATCTTTCCGCTTCCTTTCCTTTCCTGCATGAAAATTGACACTCTTTTAAGGAATGAAATGATGTAAAATGTTCAAACTACCCAACCTTCTTTCTCATGTGCTAGAGTGCGCTAACATGCTTAAGGAATGGGCTCTTCTGGTTCTGGATTACAAGGCAGGCAGTCTAGGGGAGACATTCTCATGTCTGTGGGATGGGCTACCTCAGAAACTTTCTGCAGGTTTCACATTTATGACGGTGCAGACAAAGTGAAAATCATTAAAACAAAATTACTTCGTGATTTAATCGATTCAATTCAAACTTTTTGACTTTTTCTTTTTTAAACAAAGTTAATATCAAATGCATTAATCAAAGAGTTAGGGGCAGAAACGGAGCCATGTTATAGGGGAGGGGGGTCATGGCCCCCCTTTCAAATATCTTTTTTTTAAATTACTTATATAATTACAATTTTTAAAATTACAAATATAAGTGTCCCTTTTAAAAAAAAATCTCTATCTTCTCTTCTCTTCAACTCTGCACGTACAGCCCTCCTTCGCCAGGTTGAAAATGCCTCCACCCTCCAGGCTCCATCTGGGGCCTTGGCCCCTGGCCCCCCTTAGAGTTAAGTCTGGCTCCGTCCCTGGTTAGGGGAAAATCCCAACTACAACGGCTAGCATATAAATGTGAGATCCTTGCTAAGTTATAAGCCTCAACATTGGCTTGCCTACGAACCCAACAGACCTTGATATGAGGTCTGGTTTGTAATAATTGCTTACATTCCAAAATGACTCTACCAAATTCAGTCTAAGAATCACGAGAACTATTCATAGCAGAAATTAGATGTGGGCATCTGAGTAAAAAGTCCCTCTACCATGACAAAGAGGTAAAACTCAAGTTAACGCTTCTCGCAGTGCCACAGCTTCAACCACATCTGCACTACAACGCCCTACAAAATGAAACTTTTTGACTTTGAATCTGCTTCAAAATTTAATAAATTCGAGTTTAATTTATTAATTTTGGATCGGATAAAACTAGACTATACCATAATTTTTAATCTTAATTTCTTTTAATTAATTTTATGCGCAAAAAATAAAATACTTTTTTAAGGTTGAAAATGAATAAAATCATATAACTCTGTTAAAGGTTGATATTAAATTTTAAAAAAAATCTAAATCCGGGTTTGAACTCAATCGAGTTTAAACACTTGAACCAAATTTGATTTGTTGATTTAAAATTAGAATAGGGTCGAACTAATTTATAATTTCTATATTATTTAAATTATTTTATAATTTAGCATTCCAAACCAAGTCTTCATATTTTGTAAAATATTTTAGTACATTTATTGCTTTTTTTGTTAAAAATTTTGATGAAATTTATTTAGGGTATATTTTATAATTCTTAAAAAATGTTACACCATAATATTTTTTAAAAAATAAGTTAAATCACAACAAAATACATTTCTTTAATTTTGATTGGATCATCACATTTATAGTCTTTTTTTATTATCAAAGTAAGTATTTTCCAACTCTCAATATAACCATCCATAAATAAGGGTTTTAGACCTATCTTACCTTTAAACTCTTGGGACTCTCCTTTTCTCCCTCTCCTTCTCCTACCTTACAACACCATCTTCATCATAAGGAGAGAATATAACTTCATAGCTCTAAAGAGAGTAATTCTCAATCTTCACTCTCTATGGATCCTTTCAAACAGATGTTTGGTACAGAAGGATGTGGCAGCAGTGAATCTGGCTGGACAACATACATTGCCTCTCCCATGGAGGAAGATGACTGTGAGTTCAATGATCATGGAAACCACCATGACTACTATGATCATGGAGGTCCCATTGGCAATGAAGAAGACCATGTTGGTGGAGGAGAAGACAGTGATGATGACTCAATGGCTTCTGACGCTTCCTCTGGTCCCCATCTTCAGTACAAGCGAGAAGATGGTCAAAGTAGCCATGGAAGAGTAACGAGCTCTAAGAACAGCAAGGAAGATTGTAAATTCAATCCCTTTTCTCTCTTCTCAAAGAAGAAGAAGAAGAAGAAGAATGAGAAAGGTAGAGATGAAGAACATTTTAAGAAGGATAGAAGATTCACCAGTGTCAGAAAATACAGCAAGTAATCTCAGTTCAGGTTCTTGGCCAAAAAAAAAAAAATCTCAGTTCAGGTTCGTAGAGATCACTGCACAGGAATTTTTTTTTCTTCTTCATGTTAAAAGGTGTTATACAGTATTTACAGGAATTGTAAGAGAAAAAGGCTTTGTCTTTCTGTTATGGCTAAAGATTCGTCCATGATCTGAACTTACAGTTTCTACTTACTTACAGAAGCAAGTTTTACATCTGCAACTCATGAACACTGTCAAAATTCTTTATTCCTTTTCACATTTTCCTTTCTGTTTCTTTTTCTTGTTTATACTCCTGCAAGAGAAGAGGCTAGAGATCATATTAGGAACAACATGGCAATGATAATAGTTTTAATGTGGACTGAGACTCAAAAGAGCAAGTGATTCGAGATCAGGTTACATGAAAATGATTGTTATTTTTGGGAACGACTCAGAACTAGTGGATTTTGTATATTTGTGTGGTTGTGCAGTCATGTGGTGAATGGTGTTCATGGACAAAGTAAGCTGTGTGCTGGAAAGAAAATCCAAGGCCTAGAAAGACAAATGCCAGCCATGAGAAGCAACATAGACAAGTCTAGTAATAGTAACAGAATATTGAGTGCAACAGCTAGGCAGCTAGCAACTATAGGCTGTCCATTACACAAACTAGAAGACAACCGACAGTTTCAAGCATTTCAGGAAGTCCCTTATTCTTCCAAGGAAAATGCTAAAAGATTCAGAAATGAAGGACAGGAATGAAAAAAAGAGCTTTTCAGGAACCCATTTGGTTCACATTAAAAAGATATACATGCATCTGACTGGTTAGCTTCCATTCTGTTAAAATCAAGAGGTTTCAGAAGATTCCAATGGTGTCATCCTCCTTTTTCATGAATTTATGATGTATCATTTGCATCTACACTTGCATGTGCATGTGATGAAGTTTTGTAGTGAATGTTTTTTTTTTCCAAACTCGAACCGGAACCTGGTCAAATACAGAGAAAAAAATTGTTAAGAATGAGCCTGATTGAACCTTAATACCTGAGCTTGAATCCAATCAAACCAATTTGGCCTGTTGACTTCGGGTCTGATCAGGTGAGGCTCGATCTAATTTAACATCCATAAAAGTATGTTGAGATAAGATATGATCCATTTATCAATCTTACACAGCATATTAAGTTTTTGAGTTGAATGCTAAATTAAAATAATGGCTTCAATCCCAATACAGAAGATTAGCTACTTGAGCAACCAAAAGAGTTTCAAAACCTGCAATTGGTTTTACAGCTACCCTTCCTTTGACATACAAGAGGAATCAAATTGAAGGCTGCAACTTTTATGGTTTCTGAACAAAATACAAGAACAAATCACTGACAAGTCAAAGTAACACCCAAAAGTAGAGAAATAGCGTATTAGATCTGACAATCTGATTAAAATGAAACCCGGCATGGTAAACATTCATAAGGTCCAGACAACAACCAATAATTATTATACTTATTGAATGTACTGAATAAGGTGTCACCAGGGAAATTTAGTTCTTCAACTGCTTAGCAATCTTAAACCACTCAGTGTGGAAAGATCCTTCCATATCAATCCGCTCGTATGTATGAGCGCCAAAGTAGTCTCGCTGAGCTTGGACCAAATTAGCTGGCAACCTCTCTCTCCTATAGGTGTCAAAATAAGCAAGACTAGTAGACATTCCAGGAGTGCTAATGCCTGAGTTGATGGCAAGGCATACAACCCGACGCCAGGCAGACTGGCGTTCCATGATTTCTTTTGCAAACTCTGGATCCACTAGAAGGTTAGCAAGGTCAGGGTTCCTATCATAAGCCTTCTTGATTCTGTCAAGAAACACAGCTCGAATAATGCAGCCTCCCTTCCAAATCCTGGCCAGTTCTCCCAATTTCAAGTCCCAACCCTGCTCAACACTCTTAGCACGAATCAGGTTCATCCCCTGTGCATAACTACAAATCTTGGAGGCGTAAAGTGCTTTCCTCACATCATCAATTAGCTTCTGCTTGTCAACCACTTGGTCAGTCAATATATCCACAAAGCCACCGGATTTGAAGACTTTGGCAGCTTCAATACGTTCTTCCTTCAAACCACTAAGGAACCTTCCATCCAGAGAAGCAGCAATGGTCGGAGCTGCAACTGATAGATCAGCAGCTTGTTGAACAGTCCATTTACCAGTACCCTTCATACCAGTTTTGTCCAAAACCTTGTCAACCAAATATCCATCTCCTTTATCATCCTTAATTCCAAAAATATCTGCAGTAATTTCAATCAAGAAACTTAGCAACTCACCCTTATTCCATTCTGAGAAAACACTTCGTAGTTCCTCATTTGACAACTTTCCAACTGATTTCAAAACATCATACGCCTCAGCAATCAGCTGCATATCACCATATTCAATTCCATTGTGCACCATCTTAACAAAATTACCCGACCCACCTTTTCCAATGTAAGTAACACAAGGGCCGCTGTCAGGAACTTGAGCTGCCACTTTAAGAAGAATGTCTTCTATGTACTTGTATGCCTCAAAGGACCCACCAGGCATCAATGAGGGTCCATTTCGTGCACCCTCTTCACCACCTGAAACTCCCATTCCAAGATAAAGCAATCCCATTTCAGCCACAGCCTTTTGCCTCCTCTCAGTGTTTTCGTACCATTCATTTCCTCCATCAATGATACAATCACCTTTTTCCAGATATGCTGTGAGCGTCTTTATCGTTGCATCAACAGGTGCTCCAGCCTTAACAAGCATAATTATAACCCGAGGCTTTTGGATTGACTGAACAAAAGATTCTGGATCATGGAAGCCATATAAAGGTAGATCTCCCTCCTTCTTAGCTCTTTCAACGGTCTCATCAACTTTAGAGGTTGTTCGATTATAGACAGAGATAGGAAACCCTTTCTCCGCGATATTGAGGGCGAGATTCTGGCCCATAACAGCCAGACCAGCAAGGCCTATTCTAGTTGGTTTTGAGGGAGCAGCCATAACTTTCCCTGTTCAATTATGCTATCAACTTCAGTTTGAAAATTTACAAAAACAGCAAAATACTTAACAACCTTGAAGAAAATTTGTTTACATACTGAAACTTGGATAGTAATAACAAAGTTTTCTTGTTCTGTTAAACAAAGTTGGAAAAAAGAAAGGAAAGAAACAAAGGAACGGTGAAATGGTTAGGCAACAGCTATAATAATCCTTGGAGCTGAAAAATCAAGTGACATGAAAAGCAATTACAATAATCTGATATATCAGTTTTGTTTTTCTAACCACTACTGATGCTTCAAACGACAAGATAGATATGCTCAAAACGGAGACTTCTTGTCATACATTCCTGCACTGAGTTGATAAATTACATAATCCCTTAAGGAAACCTCCAACAGTAACGCTCATCCACACATTGACATGATAAAGAAGACAAAATTTTGAAATCCTACTGGAAAGTAACCCTCGTGAACCCCTTAGTTCCCATTAATATCAAAGACACAGTATTTGAATCAATGAGCTTAAGCCCACTTCGCCAGAGATCACTAGTTGCCTTCCTTTACACACAAATCCCCCACTAGAAGATCGAGGTAACAATCATGGATGTTTTTCGCTATAACAAGAATCCATTTTAAAGTTACATCAGTCAAAAGGAGAAAGCCATCCACTTACAAACCTTTTCTTTCACAAATTCAGTCACAATGGTGAGAACCTATACGTCATTCAAATACAAAGGATCAAATGAATCGTCATCGAAAGATGAAAAGAAATTTTCTTTTCGATCTTGATCAGTCAAGACAAGAAATGTTGGCCAACTACAAGAATCCCATCAAGAATCATCTCAAATTCATCAATCAGAAGAAGCCATTGCCAAATAAAAAGTAATCGCAACAGATCAACAACAATGAAGTAATTCCAGATATGATCAAACTTTTAGACAGAAAAATCTATTAATAACATCTCGAGCCAATGAAAATGGCCAAAATGGGAGCAAAAAACATGCAGTAAGAAAGCACTCACCTTTGCTCGGTGAAGACTACAGTTCCCTCTGATCGATACAATCACACGAACCCAGAAAAATTTAAAATGTGGGTTTAGAAGAGGGTAGATAAAAGATCTTAACTGTTAGGTGAAACTGTGTAATGAGGAAGGTAGTTCTTAGCTACCATGTAAGATGCAATTGGAATCATGGAATATGTTGACTTGTTTCTCTTGTTTGTCTT
This sequence comes from Erythroxylum acuminatum, assembly GCA_026284645.1. NCBI lineage: Eukaryota > Viridiplantae > Streptophyta > Magnoliopsida > Malpighiales > Erythroxylaceae > Erythroxylum > Erythroxylum acuminatum. The sequence continues at coordinate 24,274,416 of JANKOD010000001.1, read as the reverse complement.
TTATGTATCTAAGAATAAAACTATAGTTTTAGTTAAAATTTATTTTAATTAATAATCTAAATAACTTGATGAATTATATAGTAATTAGTCCATTATTTTTTTAAATAAACCAATTAATTATGTTCTGATTTGAGTTTAAATATATAAATTTATATGGTTAATTAATTTATTCAATTAACATAAAATTAACATGTATAAGATTGTTTATACAAAACTTCTATATATACAAAACTTCTATATATAATGCATTGTATAAGATTGTTTGTGTAGATAATTGATAATTCTACCAAATTAATTTCTTTTACTCAATATAAGATATAATAATTTTATAATATTTTACTAATATTACCACTTCGAACAAAAATAAGTGATGAAGAGCTTAAATTCTTAAATATCAAAGATGTGAAGATCAAAATCTTGATTCCTTGAATAACAATAATTGAAGACATCTTAATAAATTTATTTTCTTTTTTTAATTTTGAAAGTCGTTAAATTGTTACTTAAATGTTAAAGAAGAAGATATGTTTTTGAGCATTTAAAAAATATTAAATGGATCAATATTGAATTCAACAACTTGAATTCCATCAAATTTTAGAATCACTTAAAAATTTCAAACCAGACTTAAACCCTATAACCCATTATCCAATGCTAGGATCTGAGTTATGTTGGCAACAACCAATAACAAGCATTTCACAATACTCATACAGCCTTAATTCCACCAACAATCTTGATAGACCATCAAATGCATTCACGAGCAGTAATTAGTGGGGTTGGCTTCATCCTTACACATGGAATAAATAAGATTGCCACATTCAATTATGTCCCTACGGTTGACGTCTTCACATAGCTTTTGTTGCATCTCAAACCCTTTGAACCTTATACTCAAAAGTGTTTCCCTTTTTTCATGATGTTGCAAGTAGCAGCTCACCAAGAATAAATGCAAGTTCGATGGCAATGAGCATACCAACTGTTTGCACCGGGCGAAAGCCTCAAGGAGCAATCTGCGTGGAGGTAGAAGACTTACGGATTGTGAACTTCTCCCGAACGACTTTCATGTCAGCCGGAAATAAAACTGCAATTTTCTGGTTTTCAACCAAAAAGGATAATCATAGCAACTCACCAAAAGAACATAGTGTAAATGGCAACTCCCACAAGTTGTTACTGAATATACATTTCAGTAAGCTTGGTCATAAATTCTGGTGTAATGAAAGCAACTTTTACAACCTCAGGCTCCAAGATCATACATGTGCTACAAATGTCAGAATATTCTCATGACATTGGAAAAAATTTGAGGACTTTTGAGTTCTAGTACAGAAGATATTCAAATCCAATGAATCGTCCGCGTGTACATAACCAAGTTGATAAAATACAATTACTTTAGAAGTACAAAATTGTATAAGAACGTGACTATCCCAGTATGGACACTTACAGTTCATTGTAGCGTACCGTTGTATTTGGCCACAATGAGCAGCAGCTATATCTGTTTAAAGGCCAAAATTGCACATCTGAACGAACTCCATATCATTGTCCACATACTTAGTCCAAAGATTCTTATATTGGTTCATGGCAATATCGAGCCAAGGTTTCATCTTCCCATTGTAATGGATCACTGCAGCATTGCTGATCTCATCCATGCTAATACTTGGATTGTAACCAAGGCCATGTACGTGCCAAGATTTGTCAAGTGACTTCGTTGTTGAGTGGAAGGTGATTAAACCAGGAGGAAGAGTGTCATCTTTCCATAAAGTAAGGTCCTCGTTCTGATCAAAGCAATGAGTAAAGTCTTAGAATTATGTCCTTTGTCTCAATCCAGTAATAGAATCAGTATGTTAGCAGCTTAAAGTTAATTATGTACTTTTGGGAGCTCAATTGCTTTCATTGACTATGGATAGAGAGAAATTCAGTATAAATTAATGCAAAAGGACCTTAAAGTGACATCAAAATGTATATGGGGTAAAGTTGGAAAATATGACTTACCAAGTTCTGCCAGTAATGATACTGTTCAGTACACTTTTCGCGCCTCCAAGCATCAAGATCAAATATATTCATCCCAAAGGCCCAAGCACAAGCCTTGGAGTTGAACTTCTGTTTAATTAAGGGATGAGAAAAGTTCAAATACTGTGCATAACGATGAAATGATCCGAAACAAGTTTCAACTGCCCCATTGACTTTTCCATCCAATTCAATCTTCCATAACCCTGTCAAATCTTTTTGAACCACCACATCATCATCCAAAAATAAAATCTTGCGCAACTTGGGGAACATCTCCGGCAGGTAAAATCGGAGATGATTCAACATAGACAGATATTTGGGATGCCTAAATTTCATGTTACCCAATTCCTTGGTAGTATTCTCTGCATGATCCTCAGGGTAAAACTTTTGCGTGTTGATATTTTCAATTTGCCTCAGGAGTGGGACATATGAAGAGTTCAAGAATCTATAATCCTCCACGGCCTTCACCTCCACGTGAGCACCCCCTTCCGCAGGCCTCATTCTAAACCATACTTTCATGGCTGCCACATTCATCTTATCAGTGACTACATGAAATACATGTTTCCATGGTTCCTCTGCATTCTTTATTGCAGACATCACCACCACTGAGACTGCAATCACATTATCAGAGAAAATCGCATAATGAAATAAACTTGGATCCTCAAATTCCGGCTTGGAAGCCTCTTCTACATATTTTTCGGGATGTGAAATCCTCTCCCCCACAAGTCTCATCGCTAAGCAATGTAAACTCTTTGGTACTGATTTTGCAGCTATCAAGCTAGCAAAAGCCCCATTCTTCTTTGCCTTGTTCAACAACTCATTCACAGCAAAGATGGTGTCTTTCAACTTCTGAATCTTTAGCTGATTATCATAGCTTTCCTTCGATTCTGCTATTATTGTTCGAGTGATTTTCACTCTTTCCTTCACTTCCTTCTCAAATTGCCTTAATACATCCTCGTCCAACGGACCATCCCCTTCAAACAAGGAGGATTGGTAATTCGGCTTCATCGCTAGGTCTGTAAAATTCTTTGCTAAATCATCAAACATTCTCAACTGTCTAGAGGTATCAAGTTTAAGCTTCCTTGCAAAAGCTGCATACGCGTTAACCAGTGTCATGTGATCATTGGCTTGCTTGTGTATCAAATCCAATCGAGTCTTTCGTGGATCAGATTTCAACGCCAAAAAGGTTCGATGAGCATATGCATTGCCAGTAGAAGGTAGTGACTGTTAAAAACATAGAAAAGTAAAAAATCATCAAACAGATAGTCCAATCCAATTGGCATCAAATTGCTTAATAACATATTCCAACTACCATCATTCTACAACACTAGAGTTACTTATGACAGAAATTCAATGTAAAGAAAAGAAATGATTATTACTTAAGAGAAACCAGAAATGGAGGCGAAATCAAAGCAAAACGATCCAAAACAGTGCTGGGTTTAGAGAGCGATAAGATTTTGAATGCAAAACATAACTTACTGGGTGAGGGTGAGGGTGAGGGGTTGAGGGATGATTGGTGAGGATAACGGAGAGAGTAGCAATGAAGAGCAGAGTGAACATGGCGGAGACGAAGATCCTGTACGAGAACAAGCTACGGAGGATGGAGGAATTAATGCCGCCGACTCCTCCACCACCGTTGCTGGAGGCTCCTCGGCTACCTCGGACGGCCACCGCCATTGTCGGAGATACGATGGATCTGAATATGTTGGCTGTGTGAAAGCTAAGTGCAAGACAGAGACAGAATGATCAATGACATAAAGTGGATCTAATTCCGTGTCTTTGTCGGTGTTTTTTTTCAATATATATTATTTCTATTTAGTTCTTTGCTTTATTTAATAAATATTATTCTTAAAATTACATTTTAGTTATTTTCTTTTTCATTAATTATTTTTTGCAAAAAATAATTAATTAGAGTTGGCAACGAGTCGAATTAGAATATTTTTCTTCGATTCGAGAATTAAAATAACTCGTTTTATTTGGCTTGAGATTCAAAACGACGTAATTTTATTATATTTAATAACATAAAGTTAATTTTGTTAATGGATTTTTCAACAAATTAATCGACTCAATGTCGTTTTGATTGAAACAGTTATTTACAATAAGTTGGAGCTATCTGAAAGTTAAACAATAAGTGAGACTTGTTAGTTGAAATTTAATTGAAGTTAATCGGGTTGGATCAGATTGAATTATCTTTATTAAGTACATATATTAGAGATGAACGGGATAAACGACCACGAAATTCATTCCGTTTGTCCATTTAATCTGACGGCTTATATTAGTTTCTCCTCTTTTTTTATACATCTCATACGACTTTTGTTATTTTGAACTGACACTCTCGAATGTTCTCCCTTTTTACCAAAGTTCAAATTCCTTTTTTAAATCTAATTTCGAATTTTTTGACCTAATTTAACTTAAAATTATGTATATAAAAGAGGTTCGGATGAATTTGAGGTCAATAATCTAATTCAACATTTATATATTCGATTCAACTTGAGTTTGAACTTGATCAAGCAGATATCAACCGATTGATTTTGAGATCGAACAAGTTCAGAACTTGAGAAAAAATATGATTTTTATATGATTTAGTCTTTCCATTGCTCTATCAAATATTTATGCTCCACAAAAATTTTCATATGATTTAGTACTAAATTAATGTGTAAGAATAATAAATTTCACATCTCCTCACAAGAAAAACAAAAGAATTAATCATATGATACATCATCATATCACATTTAAGAGGGTTAATTACCAAAAAAAAAAAACTATTGTCAATTTTTCAATTATAAATTATAAGAAGCATAAGGGCATCGAGAGAAAAAATTGAAAATAAAGGAAAAAATTTAAATCAAATGGTAAGGTCGTACAGGGCTGCGTAATCTAATTTAGTTCATTTTTAAACAACAACGTCATTTAATTATATAATTAAACAATGTCGCTTTATTAAGTTCCATCTATTGTGTTAATTTTGGCTAACGTGCATTAATAGTTAAGATTTCTGGAAACACGTGGTAAATCACGTCAATAAATTTAACAAAAACACTAGCGTCAGATTAGAATTAAAAAAATTGAAAGTTTAAGCATCTTATTGGTACTTTTTGAAGTTCAGGTTAGGATTTAAAATTTTTGAGAGTTTAAGAATTTTATTGCAACTTTTTAAAGTTTTGACTATAATTGAAAATTGACGGAAGTTTGAGTTTTTTTAATGATTAACCCTATTTAAGAAGTTCCAAAATGCAACCTATACAAATTTTACTTATGGATTACAATTTATGACTAGACATTATTTTTAACAAATATGGTAATAATAGATTGATTCAAAATCTTATCAAAAGTTTTAATATTTTAGTAATTATTAATTATGTGAGTACTAGATTTAGCTTAAAATATATTTTTGTATAATTTTTTAAAAAATAATGAATTTAGAAAATTATTAATTACACGAGATGCATGTTCGCCACTTTTCATTCAATTCTTACCTGTTACCTTAATCTTTATCTATTGTGTTAATTTTGGCTTACGTGCATTAATATTTAAAGTTTCTGAAACACATGACAAGTTACATCAGCTAGCTTAACAAAAATACTAACGTCAGGCTATAATTGAAAAAAATTTGAAAGTTTAAGTATTTTATTGGTACTTTTTGAAATTCGGGCTAGAATTGAAAAAAATTAAAAATTCAGGCATTTTATTACTACTTTTTAAATTTCAGGCTATGATTGAGAAAATAACAAAAAATTAATCTTTTTTTTTATAATTAACCCTATTTAAGAAGCTCCAAAATGCAACCTATACAATATTTACTTATGGATTACAATTTGTGACTAGACATTACTTTTAACAAATATGGTAATAATAGATTGATTCAAAATCCTATTAAAAGTTTCAATATTTTAGTAATTATTAATAATTAAATTTATTGTGAACACTAGATTTAGTTTAAAATATATATTTTTAAAAATAATAAATTTAGAAAATTATTAATTACACGAGATGCATGTTCGCCACTTTTCATTCAATTCTTAAAAGAAAGAGACGCGTGTTAAAAATTATTTTCCTCTTAAATTTTAACTTTTTTTGTTTCTACAAACCAAACCATTTCATCAAAGAAAATTAGTAGAGTGCTGAAGTTGGGTTGCAATGTCTGGAATTCGGTAAGCTTGCTCATATTTCATCTTTTTATTTATATTTTGCTACTTTAAATAGAAAATATATATACATATAAAAACGGTTTTTCATCAATTTAAAGTCCAAAAAGGTCCGATGAGCGCCCTATATATGTTATACTAGATCCGAACACTTGCCCTGGATCGACTTCTAAATCATAATTATTTAAAGTTTATAACATAATTAGGGCTCGTAATCAACCGATTAGTATAATTAACAATAGTGATTTTCACAATAATTTGATATAATTCTTTTTTTCCTTAAGAAAGATGAAATTTTATTTTTAGAAAATTGAGATAAATTAGGGTTCAAAAGAGTTTTAGGGATCTGATTTTTTTTTGCATTTTTATTTAATCCAAAAACATAAATATTATGAAAATTCTTACCTTATAATAAAATTTTTAATTAGATTTAAGGGTAGTAAAAATATGTTTTTATGAGTTTTTTATATTTATGTACTAATTATTTAAAACTATTTTTTGTTTATGATGATTATTAGTGATCAAGACGATTTGGATCTCACAGAAAAATTCAAAGCTTACGAAGAACAGTATGCCAGATATCTGCTTTCAAAGTATTTCTCAAACAACACTATGTATGGAGGTACAACTTAATCTTATTTAATATATCTAACTAATACTAACTTTATTGTCCCCAAATTCATATTTTTCTATCAATTCCTTTTCTTTTCTTCAAGAAATTCTCAATTTAAAAGTATAAGATTAGCAATAAAATAAAACAAACGATTAATTATTAAAAAAATCTCAATTCTGTAATTATAGGTTAAAATTTTAAAAGTGACAATTAAAAACTCGAACTTTCAATTTTGTACCAAATTCATTTAGGCGAAGACGGATTAGCTTCCGGTACCTAAATTCAGTTCTATTCAGGGTTCGAACAATTTACCCCGGATCAATTGCTTAATCTTTTAAAATTATGCACACATTCTATTTAGGGATTTACCTATTGCATATCCTTAGGTATGTATTTATAAATTTTTGTGTATTATGTATCTAATTTATTTAAAACATCTATAATATAATATTCAATTCCAACTAATAATATGTAATTCCATGTTTAAAACACACAAATCCAACTTAGTAATATTGTTCAAAGGATCAGAAGTTAAACCGTAAGATAAGATGTTTAAGGTTTGAAAGGTTCAACCGTATTAATCAATTATAAAAATAGCTAAGATTGAACAAAATTAAATAATTTTAAATATAATTGAAAAATTATCTTTATTCATCGAAGAATTTAAAATTTAATTGAAAAAATAGAATGTTAACTGAAAATTAATTGATTTGTTTTGGTTTATAAGAATTTATTAATTTGTATAGATTGACTGATTAATTAATAAAATGATCAATTTTTTTACAACAAAAGTTATTAAAGTCGATTGAACCAAAAAGTTAAAAACAACTAAAAAATTAAACGGTTCAAAGCTTTCACGGTTGAACCGACTAAATTATTTAAGTTTTTTAATCATTGTTGGTACTATCTACCTAACGAGCGTGATAAATGGTCAATTATAAATTTTAATAATAATTATTTGATATTAATTTTAAATTAAAATACGATTCTCAAGAAAATGTTACACTAAATATGGCATATTTAAAAACTAAATACATTAGAATTTCTTATAGTTGGATCTCGTATTTTGAAAATAATCATCTATGATTTATAATATTATTTAACTATCACGTAATTTTATTTTTTTTATTTTATCGTATAAAAATTATATAATAACTAAATAATAATGTCGGAGTACAAATGATGAGATTAATTAACCCTATATTTTAGGAACATGTTCAATATTTATAATGAGTTCTTGATCTTGTAATTTCTCACTTCATTTTTTCGCAGCTAAAGTCTTTGAAGAAGTCAAGATCGACGAAGAAGTTATCAAAGCAAGCAGGTTTAGTTTGATATGAATGATCAGATCATGATTCTTGTCAAAACTCATACTTTTTCTAAGAATTTTTCTTTAATACCTGGTATCACGGAAATATTCTCATTCTGTGTGGTTCTTTCCTAGGTTTCCATGCATGGAGTCTTACGCTGATCCACTTCAATCGTTCCTTGCTAAGGACATTGTTTCAGGTTCAGGGTCAGGTTCAGGTACTGAGCCAGTTCAGGTTTTCCTTGATAAGGGCAAGGCAGTTGCAGACTCAGATACTGAATTGCAACCTGATCATTTAGTTCAGGATTACTTGAATAAGGATAAGGGCAAGGCTGTTCAAGGTTCATCAGAAACTAATCCAGTTCAAGTATTTTTGGACAAGGACAAGGCGTCTGGTTCAGGAACTGTTCCTGATCCAGTTCAGCCATTGGAACTGGATTTCTTCAAGACATTGGATTTGAATTCTGAACCGGTTAATGAAAAAGAAGAAGAAGGAGAAACGGAAGCTTGTCTAAAGCTGGACTGCAACAAGATTCCTGACGATGATTCTGATGCTGATCCAGTGGAAGTCAATCCTCAGAACAATAACCAGATGGATACAGATCAATCAGGAATATACCCTGACGATAGAGCTCATGAGGATGTTGAGTTAGGACCATATGCTGAAACTGTTGAAGCTCTCCTTGAACTTAGCAGAGGTGCACCAAATCCTTCAGGAACCTCTCTGGACCTGTCAAACAAGAAAGCCAAATCTTCTGATCCCAAATGGGATTAGAACGAACTTGCCAAAACCTTCCAATTCCAGGCCCTGAGAGGTTGCAGGACAGTATGTTTAATGGCTAATGTTTGATACTATGGAAGTTTCAATAAAGTTTTCAGACTAACTGGTGTTTACTGTAACTTTTGTGGACGAATGATGATGGTGGGTTGTTTTTTTCGTTATATAAAAAACAATTAAGTAGTTTAAAAGTTTTTGTTTTCCTATATTTTAAAAATCATTTTTGAATGAAGAATAACATAAAATATATAATCCAACTTCTTAAATTACAAAAACTATAATTTTTATTCAGCAGTCAAGTTTATATTATAAAATAATGAATTAGAAATTGTCAATTTTTTGGAATTTTGTTATCAACTTCTTAAAATATTTTAATTAATTATATTTTTTAAAATTCAATCAATTAAATGATTGATCAATAAATAATTTCTGATAAGAAGTGAATTAATTATTGTCATAAATAAGACTTATTCGAAAATGCCAAAAGGTCTAATTAGAATCTGTTTAATTTTTCTAGAAATTATTTTTTATCCTTTTTCTTAAATAGTTTTCTTCTTTTTCATCCCTTTTCTATCTCAAGTGAACTCTAATTAGTGAGATTGTGCAGACTCCTTGACATCTGATGATAATGCAGAAGAATAAGAACACTTCAAGAAAAGTATCCAAAGTTTTTTAATTACCAGAGCCTACTCATCCATAGGGTTCTCGTGCAAGTGCAGTAGATTACCAACTAGTTCACCAAGATTCTTCAAGTGATATGAGAAACTTCTATAAGCAAATGAAAGTTGAAGAAGAAACAGATACAACAAGGTGATATACCACTCTGTTTCTGCTAGAAAAACTTCTATAAGCAAATGAAAGTTGACGAAGAAACAGATACAACAAGGTGATATGCCACTCTGTTTCTGCTAGAAAAACATGGTTACTTTCATGGCTGTTACTGGACAAAAACATGACTTCCCACCTTTTGGGCTTGTGCATCCCACTAGAGTCAAAGAGTCAGCAGATATGTTGAAAAACCTTGAATGGATTGGACAGGAAGATGGATGGCCTGCTAGTTCTAATCTGATTCTGCAATTCCCTAGTTCATTGCTCTGCATTGCTCGTCATAAACATCCGATGGAGTGGCTACTAAAGAACTGTGTGATCATTAATGATCTATGAGAAGTACCTTCTTTATGTTTTCATGTGTTACCAGGGGGTGAGGAAAACAAATTTACAAGACAAAACTCTGTGATCAACCTGAAAAGCAGCAAACCGGAATGCTGCTTTACCTGGCGGATGTTAGCCGGGGGAAAAACTCCGGCTGCAGTTAAATGGAACACCTTCATACCATCATAACGGACGGTCCTCTGAGAGAAATGCGTACGCTACAGCTGATATTAATAGTATAAGCAATGCAATGAAAACATGCTTGAAGCTGAGTTGTCCTGCATCTATTCTCCTTACAGTCTCGAGATTGGACACAGAATCTGCAGCTTCCTCTTTGCTTTCACTAGCCGGTACTTTTTTCTGAGTATGCAATGAAAAAGTAGAATAAAGCAGTTATGAAATGGGAGGAAATTTTCATTAGAATGACGTATTTATTCGAATCTCAACGCTTCTCTTAACCAAGATCCCGACTACTAGAATTGAAAAAACCTTCCGAACTATAGTATTGATCAACTTGGTTGTACATTTAAGAAGGGCAGATCTATGCAAATCAGACGATAAATTTGAATCTAGAAGCTCTGCAAGTTTTTAACCAAATTTTGCAAAAATGTTAGAACCCAAGATAATCCAGCTGCATTACAATGTCATGCAACAATGTGGCTGTCAAAAAAGAGGATGATTTACAAAATTCAACAAGTAAAATACCTACAGAATAGAAACCTAGTGATCCACTACTCATTCCAATATTCCAATACTAACTACATATAGTGCACAGTTAGTTTAGGTATATTTGGTCAGTCTTCAATAATGCATCACATATCTCATACACACACAGATAAAGGAAAAAGGATGGAGCATGACCGAGCTTGTAGACAGGAGGAGATAATGTATAGCCAGAATGCTAATAAAATTCTTTATAGTAGTTCTACTCTGCACCTCAGAAATGTTGAACCAAACAATTACTTAGGATTAGAGATTATAATTAGGAGACATCTCCATCCGCCAACTATAAGATAAATTGTCTCACAAGCAATGAGTACATACCTCAGGGCCAATATCTGATTTTCGCTTGAATTCATTCTCTGAAAAAAGCAGATCTTTCTGCGGTTGCTGCAGCTTCACTACCAAAGTTCTATTTTCCAGTGCTAATGCTGACATCTGCATACATAGCAGACACAACAGGACAATTTCATTATGGTGCGAACAATAGGAAGTCCAGATTTCTCCTAAAAAATGCATGCCATAACATATAAAAGTATTCATGATGGCGCAAATAATATAATAAAAGATATCATAAATACTTCATGGAAGGTCTTTCATAGCTGAGAAAAGAAGAATTTCATGTATGCAAAGAATTTCAAGTATACAACACTGACTTCAGGGTGAAATGAACACGATTTGGAACTTCTTAAAATCACTGATGTCTCACAAAGGAATGACCACAATTTGGAGCTTATTAAAGTCAATAGATGTCTCACAAGTTTCACCGTGTTGCTGGAGGTGAATATTAAACTAAGTTGATGAAATCCATCACATTTTCACAGTGCTCCGGGTGCAATATGTGCTAGTAGCCAAAAGAGATCCTCCAGATTGGAACATCAGTCAAATTAAACACGTTTACAGGTTTTAGAACATAATATTTGTCAGCAACCCTGTTTAGTGGAAAGTTTTATACCAGTTTACTGTGCAGTCAATAAGCTACTTCTGTTAATTGTAGTGATCGCTATCATGCCTATATGGCAACATACTGCTTGGCAGACAGTAATGCAGGAGTATAGATCTACCCTGTGGCTGCAGGAGCATCTAAGATTAAGATGCCATGCACAGGGTTTTTACATCTCCAAAGCCAAAAGACACATCAAGATTTCATTAAAATTTTATGGAACAGAAGTATGATTTAAGTCTTAGATACTAGCCTCAGACTTCTAGAATGTCTACAGGATCTCAAATATGAAGTTGAATAAGAAAAAAAATTCAGGTATCAAATAAATATAATGTAATGAAATAATCTGAACCAGATTTCTGAACCAATAGAATTAAGAGATTATGTAAACATGTGGACCTGCTTTTGGAGGCGTTCTCTTTCAACTGTCAGTCTCATTACTAAATCTGTTATTATTTTAGTCTGAAAGCCAATGTCTCTAGCGGTTTCCATCTTTTTCTCCTCTGCTTGACTGAAAGATGCCTCTATACATTCCAGTCTTCCCCTAAAGAAGATTAATTTCTCACTTAGCTTTGCATTTGATTCAGATAAACTAAGACACTTTGCCCCAGCATTGTCTGCCCGACTTTCTGCTTTTAAGACTTTTGACTTCAAGTCTTTGATCAAATTTTCCATGTCTTTAATTGTGTGATTTAACATACTCTGGTGCTCCTGACTAGCTTCAGCAGATACCACAGCATGCTGTAGCTTGATATCTGATTCCTTCAACTGCCTCTCCAACAAGTCAATCTTCTCGGTAGTTCCTTTTAGAGTACCCAACTCCTCATTCAGTTCCATGTTAGTCTCTTCCAACAACTTGCACTTTGCTTTTGCATTCTCTTCCCTGCCCTCTGTTTTCAACAGTTTTTCTTTCAAGTCTTCAATCATATTTTCCATTTCCTCATACTCAGGATGTACAATATCATGCTCCTGATTTCCATTAAACAGCTTGAATTCGTAGTCTTTTAGCAGGTTCTCAAGCATATTAATCTTTTCTCTCAAGGTGAATACCTCTGAGTTTGTGACAATTAGTCTATTTTCAGCTTCAGTCAAACTGGCTTTCAAGTTATCAGCTTGAGCGATGAGAAAATCATTAAGCCTCGAACTGCTGCTATTGAACTTCTGTAAAGCATTTTCTTTTGCTTCCAACTTCTCTACTGACCTTTTAAGCTTTGATCTTAGCTCTTCTTCTCTTTGAATCGCATCATTCAAATTAAATTGAATAATTTGAAGTCGACTTAGTAGCTCTTTTGATATTCCCATCAGGACTTCAGAAACATTTTCTGCTTCAAAACACCTTTCACAAACATCCAGTGCTTCTTCCTCCGTGAAAAATACTTCCTGTTCTGCTGAGATCAGCCTACACCTCAGCTCCTCTTCAATTTGTTTTGATTCTGTTAACTTCTTCTCGAGGTCAATCTCTCTTGCCAAAGACTTCTCTAGCATCCTCAAAATGTGTCTTTGTTGATCAACAGTATGCATGTTGATCTTTGTATCACTGTTTTGACCATCTCCTAAGAAGTTAGGTCCCCTTGTACCATTCCCTGACAATATACATGCATCAGACATTGTGATGTAAGGCCTAATACAATATGTCTATGTACCAGTATGAGATATGTGTAAAGCAATTGCAAAATCAATAATTCCTAGCTCTCTGAGACCTTGCCTGCGAGTGACAGTACTGGACAAAGCAAAAGCTTAAAAGATTTTGAATTCACTAGCAAGGACCTATATGGTTTTAAAATTTGTATAGACACAGAAAACACAAGAAAGAAGGTGAACAAAACTAAGGAAAGATATGCAGAAGAGTGAAATACTTGGTACAAATTTAATGAACATTTACTGCCTTGAACTGAATCATCTTATAAGTAACAGGAATATTCTTCTCAAGTACATAAAACTGGATATCATTTGATCGGTGGTTCTGTTGCTTACTGTTTTCTTCTCTGCTCAAACATGATAAAATCCTTTGGAACTTATCAGATTGCTCTCTAATTTCTGAAACTTGGTCAAATGACTGCTTCAAGGACTCCTCGGAATCACGTAATTTTTCTTCCATTTCCACGGATACTTCTCCATATTCTGAATAAGAGGGCAGGATTCCACCAACCCCAGAAATATCTGTTTGTAAGTTCTTAAGGAAGTCATCCACTTCTGTAACCTCAGAATCCAAAACTGCAGACAAGAGATCAAACTCTAGAGCCTTCTCAACTGAATCAGCTGGCATAGATTCTCTATCTAACATAACAGTGTCAAAATCATTTTCCTTGGTCGCCACATGCATCATCAGTACATTTAAGTTAACCAACTTCTCAGAAATACAGGCCAAATCTAATTCCAATCTTGTCAGAAAATCGCCAGCAGCTCCCAACTCTCTTTTCATATCTCCATTAGAAGATACCTCGACAACCAAGTCAAGTTTGCTAGATTCAACATCACCAGTTTCAACACCATCTAGGAAAACACTAGAATCATGAACAGCCTCTGCAGCCATGCTGACTCCTACTTAGCCTAACTATCCTCAATTCCTGAAAGAACAATGTGACAAAAGAAAAAAGGAAATAAATTAATAGTAATCACAGTTATAAAGAAGGGGTGTAAATGAACAAGTACATCAAACAGTTGCCTTGAGTTAGCAGTGATTAAAAGTTCTCTAGCAATTATCTGCCCAATCTTCTAGATATAGCAGTAGGATATCCAGCTAAATGCTAGGCTGGTTGAAAATCAGGATAGCACAAGACTATTCAGCTAGATATGAAGATCAATAATATTGGATTCCAAAACTCCCATTTTTTGAAGACTATTTGTGAAGTCATCTTCTCCCTATGGAAATGATGTGAAAACACACCATATGGAGGATGCTCAACAAAAAATGAGAATTCATCAGTTATCAAACTAATAATACACAGAGTGGTAAGTACTAGGATGTCCTGTTTTAGAGATGATTACTTTCCCTCCCAAGACCCAATAAAAATCCTACAATTTTATTCATCATCTTCTTTTATATCACCTCCAAAAAGTTTGGCACGAGATCCCATCAGGAATAGGAACAGTTGAGTCAAGAAGATAATATGAATTATGGCAAAACTTCTCATGAATGTTGAAGCATACACAACATAATCTTTATGTTTATATTTTATTCAACAACCTGTTTAATGTGGTGACACATTTTAACTTGGCCTTCATGATAAAGTATAAACACGAATTTCCATGACAATCGATGAGGGTGTTTGAAGACTTTCATGCTATATACAAAGTAAATTAAGTGAAGGGAAAATAAAATGAGTTATTAAGATTGGGATTCGCGATTAAGACTGGAATATATGATTGAATAACAGATTCATGCCTTTTATTCTCCCATTTCAGGATTTAAATTCATTCACCATCAGAATCAATCAGCCACTGTGGCGCATCCAAAGTTCATAATAAATTTGAAAACATGTTTAGAATAGCCAACAGAAGTCTATTCATGTGTATTACTAGATTTTCAAAGGAAAAGCATATCAGGAAACGACACAGGGATGACAAAGAGCTTGGGAGTGGTATCTAGGTTGATGACCCAGAACAGAATGAGGATATCCAATTAGGCAAGCGCTAGAGCCAAAACGATGATGTCCATTAGATAATAGAGAACTAAGTTACACACATCTGTGTTGAAATTAGAAATAGAACCTTTCACACACAACCTCAATCTTTGAACAAACTAATCCAAATCTAATGCAATAATCTCCATCCTCCTCGAAATAATTCTCAGCCACTCTAGCTTACGATGACTTACACTCCACACATTGAAACGAGCAACCGAGTCGCATCAACCCCAGTTTCTTCTGAAAGGGTGAAAATTTAAACATGCAGCTATAAATTTATTGCACAACCACAAACAAATACTGTATAGAGGTCTCCACATAAAAACATCCAAATTCATTAAACTACAAAGTGATTACTATCCCATGAAAATATAATTGCAACCACCTACAATCTATACCTATTACCTACTAAATCCTCCAAAATGGAGAGAAAAAACCCAACCATATGAACACGATTCTATCTCGTAACCACATATAAATATATATTATTCAAAACCGAAAAGGGAAACGGTCCCAAAAGAGAAATCCAAGAAAACCCATCACCAGTTTACCCAAAAAAGACAAAAGATAACTCGTAAATTAACGAAATAGACATAAACTCTTCATCATTTTCAGCAGAAGATAAAAATCAAATCAATAGAACAAAAGAAAAAAAGAAACGAGTTACGCACATCTACCTACTCTAGTCCTGTATCTCTCACGAGAGAAATCGGATGATATAGAGTGTTTCCGTCGCCTGTAACATGGGAAACACTTTTGCTTAATGCGAAAGAACGGTGACTCCCGAAAACAGAAACTAAACCTGAAAATGGTAGGCAAAATAGAAAGTTAACGGAGTGCTTCATTTTCACGCGCCAGAGCTGGCCGACACGTAATAGTTCACTTTTCGACACGTGTTCATGCGTATTTGTTTTTCTCCTTGCCATCTCTCTTCTTTTTAATTTTATATATTTTTTGTCATATTTATCCAACAATGAAATGGTCGTTATATTAATTATCATGTTATATTAAATTTTATCTGTGTATTTATACAAGACTTATATAAATGTGTAAATAAAATTAAGTGGCACGTAGTTAGAACATTTTAATAAAAACAGAGTGTTTCAACCTTTTATATTTTATTAAATTGAAATTATTGTTGTCACACTTAGTCTGAAATTTTGCAATAAAACGAGATTTGAGGAGGTCTGATAGGATGCAGCCTTACCACTATATAATAGAAAGACTGTTTCTGATAGACCCATATGTAAATGTAACAACAAAAAATGATGTAGGTTAAAGAATAAAAAAGTAAAAATAAACACTAAATAATGATATAAATAAAATTACAATAAATATATAAATAATAAAATATAAAATATAACTTGACTTTTAAAATTAAAATACAACTAAATTTATCATTTCTTTAGAAAAATACCACATAAAATATTAAATTGATATGTCGATTATAAAAAGGTGAGCTTTGAATAAGGTTACTCTTTTCATTACTTTAGGGACTGTTTGTTTCCAGGTTTTTGTTTTTAGTTTTCATATTGCAAATTTCAACCAAACAGGTTTTCGTTTTTTAGAAAAAAACAGAAACTAAAAACAGGAAACAAAAACAAAAAACAACAACAGAAAAACAAAAGTGGAACCAAACAGCCCCTTAGTTAAAGATTGAAGTTACGAAAAGAGTTTTTTTTGGTGTAAAATATAAAAAAGGACTATATATAATTAATGTCTCTCTGCTTACTCTCACATAGAGGAAGACTTATTTATTAGGATTGTTGTTGTGGATAGGTATATAGATTATGAAATATTTAATAAAATACTTTATACAACTAGTATTGTTTATAATATGTTAAGTATTAATTTTACTAAAAATTAATGAAAAGTATGTGCTTATTTAAAGTTATATATCATTTGTAATATTAAATAATATTTTTTTAAAAAATAAGTCCAATTATACAAGCAACATTTCTTTTGAAAATTATTTAATTATGCATTATTTATATTTTAAATAAAACTAAATATTACAAACATATTCTTGATAAAAAATTATAGACCTTATTAAATTTAAGAATTAGATTGAGATGGCAAACATGTATTTTAATTTTTTATTTATAAAACTTTATTAATTTATGAATAAGTAATTAATGATAGTTTTATTATTAAAAAATATTAAGTTTCTATTTTAATAGAGATTTGATTACTTAGTTTGCATTTATGATTAACTGTGATCAACATGTAATATATTATAATTAATTTAAAAATATATAAATATTTTTTATATTTTTCGTTAACAACATTTTATAGACTCTATATCTAACAACCTTCTTGTGATTAATCACTTTGATTTATGTCCTCAATCAAATTTTTGCGTGAAAATTAGACAGTTTGAGTTATTGGTATTTACACATATCAATTAATTGCACATATATCAAAAGGTTAATTGAAAAAGATCACAAATTATATTCAATTTTGTAATATTAATTCGAACTTTAAAAAATGGTATTAAAATATTTAAATTTTTAAATTTTATAAAAATAATCTAATGTTAAGTTCTTTGTCAATGCCTATGATATGATGTGTTACGTTAGATTAATTTTTTTATTACATAACTGTCACGTAAGATAACAAGGTCAAATATGAAATTTGTTATTTTATTTAACATATTTTTATTTTATTAAATGATAAATTTAATAATCAAATGCTAAAAACATTAATATAACATAATACGTCACGTTGTCAGAAAAACTTAATATCAAATTATTTTTGAAAAAATTAATAATTTATTAAAATTTAAACCAATATCGTAAGATTTATTTTTTAAATTAACTTGCATCAAATTAACGTCAAAATCAATTTAATCATTTATTATTTATTTATAATTGTTCAAAATTAAAATTTTATTTGCCCAAATTTTTCTACGCTACAAGATCGACATAACCTTAGTTTATTGACCAGGCTTGACAATTGAGTCTCGGTTCTGTCCAAAGTCAACCGGTTAAGTTAGAACTGCCAAAAAGCATGACTCAACCCGACGATAGCCCCACGGTCGACGACAAAATGATTTTGTTTTGAATTTTTTTAAAAAATAAAAAGCCGAGCCAAACTACCCTGTGCCTAATAGCTGGGCCCAACCAAAAACGAAGCCTAATGTAATTGACCCTAAGCCACTAATATTGGAACTTTGTAATCTTCGGCAGCCTTAGATTCATAGTTTATATCGAATGAGCGGTTCGTTACAGGTGCTTCAACCTTAGCCTCATGTTTATTATACTTATATATATACACATAACAATAATAATGCTTTAGAGTTATAGTTTACATCAAGTGGGGCAGTTCATTAATCTTAGCCTCATGTTTATTATATAATAATTATTACAATAATCTATTCACGATTCATTAGTTTCTTTAAATAATAGTTTTTTGATAATGCATGCTTTGTTTGATCTGCCTAACCGTGAAAAGGAATATATCGTTATTAATCGACCTTTTATTTTATAATAGTTAAATTTTTAGTTGTTATTTTTTATTAAAATAAACTGTTTCATAAATTAATATTTTTAATTTTTAATGAGTCTTTATTTTCAATCAGGCATTATTTAATTTTTAAATAAATATAATAAGTACATATTTTACATAAATCATTTAATAAATTAATAGAGTAATAAGTTTGATATAATTAATATTTTAAATTTGATTGTATTTAATGATTTCCTTAAATTGACGAAAAATTATAAGTTTTAATTAGTTTAAAGTTAAAATAATAAACAACATAACATTAATAATAACAACAATATCAATATTCATACAAATCTTGCTAATACGTAAGATGTGAAGAGACTTAATATTACATAACTTTACTTCTAATTAATAGAGATTGTAACATTAATATTAATAATAAACATAATCATTTTTAAAAATGAAAAGATTTATTATAAAAAATTTGAGGTCTACTTTGAATTATTGTATATGCATCCGTAAATATAATGGGATCAAATCTTCTGTACCTATAATTCTGTACCAACCGTGTTCTATACAATTTCATCCACACA
The DNA here is from genome assembly GCA_026284645.1 of Erythroxylum acuminatum. NCBI lineage: Eukaryota > Viridiplantae > Streptophyta > Magnoliopsida > Malpighiales > Erythroxylaceae > Erythroxylum > Erythroxylum acuminatum. The sequence continues at coordinate 24,255,098 of JANKOD010000001.1, read as the reverse complement.
AATATGTGGGACTTAAAAAATAGCTGGATAGAATAGTGTGGAACAAAGTTAATACAGGGTTATGAGTACAGAAGATCTTATCTCAAATATAATTGTCGTAAATATAAAAGAAATAATGAATCTTTTTGGAGTACGGGGTGGCTTGCTAATAAATGAATGGTCCCAATTTTTAAGGTACAGGGTGATACTAAAAATTGGGTACAACAAATTTGATCTTACTTTTTGAAAGGACAAGATCTTCTGTACTCATTATCCTGCGGTAATTCTATTACACACAATCCCATCTACTTATTTCTCTAAATTTCATATATTTATGTGAGTAAGATAGTATGAAAAAAGGTTGGTACAAAAATTACCGTACAAAAAATTTAATCCCCTTTTCGGAGTGAAAATTGGATAGATGCTGAAAAGTCTCCAATTTAGTCATCAAGACTTATCTATCTGTCGTTTTGTGTTTAGTTTCTTGTCGTGTCATAAAACAAGAATTGACCAAAATTATAATAAATCAATCAATCAATCATAATACAAAGTTCACGTCACTACTTATTCATCGTTATTATTAAAAAGTATGAAAATGATGGCCGAGTAGCCATGAAAGGAACACCACTTGATCGACCCCGAGGGCCGAGACCCCAAAGGCCAATTAGTTATTTGGCTCTTTCATTTTACCATTTATATATATTAGGCTTGGAAAACTTCCCCTAATTGATCCGGCTTGGCCTAATTCAACCCGAGCTGATAAAGTTTTAGACCAGATTTAGACTCGAGTTGTCTGATTTAAAACTTAATTTTTTTAAAATAAAATAATATCATTTTAAATAGCTGATAAAGTTTTAGACCAGATTTGGACTCGAGCTGTCTGATTTAAAACTTAATTTTTTAAATAAAATAATATTATTTTAAATTTAAAAATTTTATCAAATTTTAAACCGAACTCAAACCTGAAACTAAATTTTTGGGTCAAGTTGAGGGTATCACCTAAGTCTCTTGTCCCGATAGCAATTATGTGTTGAATCAAAATTTTGGTCATTTAAGTAATTTATAAATTATATATTTTGAAATAAATAAGCTAATAAATCAACTAATCTATGAGGTTTTATATGTTTTATTATTAATCAATGTTTCTCTTTTAAATTTGAGATGGGTTATAATTGTTTTTACTAACATTTATTTGTTAGACATTTTTGTCCTTAGGGACAATTTTGTCTTTTCCCTGTTAAGTAGACAATTATTAATTGTAAATTTAGCTTTTAATAAATTATAGGGTAAGTTACGTAATTTGATCCAATTAAAGGTAATAAAGTATTCCAATAAATAATCTAACTTAATGGGTCAAAATTCAGATAGAAAATGGATCCCTTTTATTGTGGGCCTAATTTATATTGGCCTTGTGATAAGGAAGCCTGATATGGAAGCTATATAAAGATTAAAGCCTCTTATAGTTATTCATATCAATCGTAAGCATATAATTCTCTGACCCGCTAAGAAAGCTTACGTATTGAGAAAACTATAGAAAAACCTAAATTGAGTATTGGTGAGCAACTTCCTCAACTGTCCTAGAAAGATCGGAGCTCGTTTTGACATAAAAAACTGCTTCAGAACTTGGCATGGACCCGAAATCAGGTATTCCTCACTTCCTTCGTTTTTGCCCTTTCATATATGATCTTAGGTACGTGATAGGGCCTATTCTACGTATTACATTATTTGGATGCAAATAAAATAAAAGCATGAGTAGTATAATTTGATAAAGTAACTTATATTTACCAAAAAAAAATTAAACAAAATACGAGGATAATAGCCTACTAAAAAAAATATAAGATGAATATGACCCTAACTCCTAAGAAATTGTTAATTAAATATTAAAATATTATATTTGTACAAAAAAAGATAAATATAAGTTAATAATTTGATTATTAGAATTAATTAATTTCAACTACAACATGGGCTTATTGTTGACTGGAATTTTTAATAAAAAATGTAATTAATATTTTAATGTTTGTATTAAACATGCACAATATTTAAAACAAATTTGATTCAAATAAAATATTATATTTATAAATAATATATGGATTCCCCTCCGTTTTGTATTGCCTGCTGCTTTTGAGTCAGTGAAAGGGTTTGATTCCCCCTCAAAAAAAAAAAAAAAGTCAATTTTGATAACCTATATGTGGATATGTGTTACACGTGGATGATTGTCACTAGACAGAACACACGTCCTTATCCGCACAAAAGTTTCGGACACCAATCAGATTTTGTCCTCGTATTAATAAATTATTTGAATTTTTAATTAATATTTAAAAATTTAAAATTTTTAGTTAATAATGTAAATTTAAAAATAAGATAACTCTATTTTAAAAAAATTCTTATAAATATTTAAATGATTTAATGAAATAATATTAATATGTTTGTGAGACCAACTGTTTTATGTTTAGTTCGTATTATTTTACTATTTTAATAAGGTTAATTATAACAAAATTTCAAATTTCGCTCAATTTTATAATTATAACCTAAATTTTAAAAAAGGACAATAAAATATTCAAAATTTTAAGTTTTTTTCAATTATAACCTAAGTCTTTCTGTTAAGTTTGCTAACGTGACTTGGTACTTGTTCCAAAAACCTTAATTATTAATATATGTTAGCCAAAATTAACACAAAAAATAAAGATCAATAAAAAGACGTCGTTTAATCACACAATTAAAAAATAATTTTGTCTTTAAAAATAAAATTTCTCAATTAGTTTTCTTACAAAAATGAGTCGGTGACTGTGATGCGAGATCAAATGAAGAGTTTGTTAGCGTTGTAATGCGAGAGTAGCTTGAGATATCGAAAGAACAAATTGAAATGAAAATGAAATGTGAGGGTCGATAGAATAAACTGGAAATGAAGGGTGAGGACATTGGAGCTGCGTAAACTAATTTAGGGATTCTATTTTAAAAAAATGACGTTGTTTTAGTTATGTAGGTAAATGATGTCATTTCATTAATTTTCATTTGTTGTGTTAATTTTAGTTTACGTGTATTAGTAGTTAGAGTTAATAAAAATACATGACAAGCCATGCCAACAAACTTAACGAAAAGACTAATATCAGGTTATAATTGAAAAAAATTGAAAGTTTGAATATTTTGTTGTCATTTTTTGAAATTCGGATTATAGGATTTTTGTAATTAATCTATTTTAATGTGTA
>JANKOD010000001.1:24231199-24245329 GCA_026284645.1 Erythroxylum acuminatum | reverse complement strand
ATGAAGCCTTTGAGATGCCCAAAAATAATACACAACAAACTTAAGAGGCAGCGAATCTGAAACAATAAACCAGAGAAGATAGTTAGCGCTAAGGGAAAATGATTATTCCAGTTCACATATTAAATGCCAATGTCTCATTTTATTATATGAATTATAACTTGTGGAGGATGGTAGATCCTATCATTCCAAAATATGTTTGTAAACTTTGTTAGAAATAATTTTGAATTTGTGATAATTGAGTGTTTTTTATGCAGAGAAGCTCTTGATGCACTTGGCTTGCTCCGGTATTGCTGTAGACGAATGCTAATGACTCATGTTGACCTCATTGAGAAGCTTTTGAACTATAATAGTAAGCTCTCTCTCTCTCTCTATGCATGTACATGTGTCCTTACAGCGATATTTTGTTTTAATATCGAGTTTCTTCTGCAGCTTTGGACAAATCTGAAACCAGTTAAGTAAACTTCTACATTCACAAGGGCTCCGAAGTTGGCTATCATGGATGTCTTGAAGAAACCTGGGATATGTGCAGAGTCTCTCTGTTTTCTGTTTGCATGTTACTTCTGCATCTAGTTTTTATTTCACCTTGCTTGTGGAATGAAGAAACCTGAGATTGAGGCTAAGTTTTTGGAATATGTATCATTGCCTTACATTTTGTCACATCGAAAACTAGCCTTCTTGTAGACATGGCTATAAGGTGTATGTGGATTAAATTCTAGCCTTCTTGTAGACATGGTTATAAGGTGTATGTGGATTAAATTCTACTTTTGCTGCCATCTTAAGCCATTGTGGAAAGCTCAGGTTTTCCAAAGCTTTGAGTGGATCATGGGTTGAAAATTCGGAAGAGTAATGAAATGGCAAACAAAATTATGGACAACTTGAAAGATAGGTAAATTGAAATGACAAATGTTCTCCACTAGTTACTATATAGAGTTGCTAATTTCAGTTCGTTCCCAAGGTGAAAAGATGCACTGGAGGCTAGCTGAATGGCATATAAACCATTAGGGTTTTGTTTTATTTTATGAAGAGAGGAGCTTAACATCCATCAAACTGTCCTGTCTGATCCTATTCGGTACCATCAATGCTATGCGTTGCCCAGGCCCTGCCTTTAACATTCGTAAAACACTGGATTTAGCCATATTTGTTGATCCCCTTACTTCCCTAATACTCACTAACCACTATATAAAGGGAGGTATTCGCCTAAAGACCTGTTTTGCAGTATTGTTTTGCTAGTGTCTATGCCAGAAACCAATCCCAGTGTTGTTTCTGCAGACCTGCGAGGACATTGAGAGTTGAATTTTGGGCTACGATTAACGTATTACGAATTCAGAGTTATAGGATTGGTTTCTGGCATTATTCGTAGCCCAAATTTTAATTCTGATAAATGTGGAATGTCTGTTTGTGAATACCCATTCAGTGCTAATTAGCCAATGCTTGATTTTAATTGTGAAATGAATTATGCATAACGAGTATGTCTCTGCTCTTCCGAGCACTTCATTTGCGGTTCACAGCATTGGTAATGAACTCGAGGACTCGACGCAGATAAAACCTGTTGTACAAGCGGCACTTGCATTATGCTCAACTGTGTATATAATGACAAGCTTCTTTCGTTTCCTACTCTTTGGGGATGCAACTCTTGATGATGTGTTTGCAAACTTTGACACTAATCTCGGCATTCCTTATGGTTCCCTGCTTAATGATGCTGTTCGTGTTAGTTATGCAGCTCATCTCATGCTTGTATTTCCAATTGTCTTCCTCCCGTTGCGTCTGAACTTGGACGGTCTCCGATGCCCCTCAGTTCTGCCTCTGCATCAGGAATATATCAGATTTGCTTTAATCACTATTGGCCTTATCACTCTGATCTTTCTAGGTGCAAACTTTATTCGGAGCATCTGGGATGCTTTCCAATTCACGGGAGCAACGGCAGCAATTTGTCTTGGATTAATCTTTCCCGCTTCCATTACTCTAACGTGCCTAGTCTTAATTTATCCATCTTTGTGCTTGAAACTTCTTAAGTTCAACCTTTACTGAAAACACTTTTGGATTTGATGTCAATAATTGTAGGTGATGATATGAAATAAATACTTTCCTGATGATATGAAATAAATACTTTCCTGCTTATGGTTGATTTATACTTCTGATAATAAAGTTTCTGTCTTCTGCCACGTTGAAAGTGGTCCCCAAATCGGGATTTATTGGAATGATTTGTAATCATAGTTTCTACTAGAGATACCTGATATAAATATATAACAGTACAATTTAATGGCAGAACAATCTGTTATGTTCTTGTTTTGAGATTTCCTTGACTATTCTGATCTGATTACACTGTACTTAAAACGTTCTTAACTATATTCAGGGATCGTCTACAAAAAGGGACAAAATATTGTCCATTTTCATAATTGTCCTTGCTGTGTTCTCAAATCTGGTAGCTGTGTACAGTGATGCTTACGCTGTGTTCAAGAGGAATGCATTTCCTCGTCAATGAACGGTTCTCTTGCTTCTAAACAAATGAACAAAAGATGGACCATTTTCGATGATGGGACCTTAGTCTGTATGTGACTTAAGGATCCAATTCCTCTGGGAAGATCTAGCGAAGTTGAATAAGATGAAAACTTGCAGCGTATCATCAATGTATATCGTTGGGTTTGTGCTGACGAGTGGAGTTTTTCACTTCCTGAAGGACTTCATATTATCTGCATCTTAATCGTAATATCCTTTTTGTGGGTCAAAACAGAACTGTAGAAAAGTTGTGAATCTTGAAACTTTATATTGTTTTTCTATCCCTGTTCGAATGTTACAATTTATGAAACCTATTTACAAGAACTGTTCCTCAATCCTTAGTGTTTCAATTAGTATACAGGTTTGATCACTAGTTGAATGCCAGTCATGGATTTCCTATACTGGTGACAAATGGCACAAGTCTCCGATAATCCCTTCTCCTTCCGAGCGCACAGTTATCCAGAACCCTGCCAAGGATCAGACGTGTGTTCTGCAAAGCCACCTCCCTAGGTGGGATACCTGAATCAATTACTCCTTGTGCAGTGGAGATTGAGCCTGGTCCTAACCCTGTTCCCATAACATATTGCAATTGCAGAGGTCCGCTTCGAGCCTTGAATGAGGTTTGAGAAACAAGCATCTTTTCATCGGCTCCATTCTCGTAAGCCCCTGGCTCGTGTTGGTGCGAACCTGGCAATGAGCTGCAGCTCTGCAGAAGAGCTTCTAGCACACTGAGTGCCTCCCAAGACAATGTGCTCTCCACTAATTGGGACACTATTGCATACATATGTGGGCTCTGGGAGGCATCCATGGGAGTGTGTTGGAGAAGTGCCTTGAGCATGAGCAGTATCACACGCTGGTATTCAACTGGCCCTTTCTCAAGTAGCCGTAGTAAGTGCCCAAAAGCCAGAGCTGAGTGCTTGGGAAACCATTCATTGCATAATAGTGGTGAGACACAAGCAAGGAGGTTTTCAATGCTTTTGATCTCCCCTCGGGCATAAGCCAAGAAAACGGTGGCTAGTTCATCCAACGATTTTGCTCGACACCAAGCAGTTATATTATTTGCAACTGAGCAAGCCTTTTGCCACTGATGTTGAAGTGGTGAAGTATGTCCCATTGTACTGTCCGCACTGAGTTGCAAGCAGAGCCATGGAAGTAATCCTATGATATGCATCAGGAGTCTTGTCTCTGCGTCTCCAAATATGGAGTCGCATGAGTGTATTGTAATGCGCAATAGAACCTCAATAGATACACCATGACTAACAGTTGACATGAGCCCTTTAAGCACAAGGGGTTGCACTCCTTCAAAGACCGGCAAATTCCCACTACAAGTTGCAGCCAGTGATTCGGTTCTTTGAAAATCTCCAATGTCAACATTTGTATCAAGTTCATCACGGGGCATGCTTGAAAGAAGCACATTTTCAGTTGTTCTGTCCCAGAATGATAAGCAGTTAATCACTCGCAGAAATAGCTCAAGCACTTGGCAGTAGACGTGGACAAAATCTGTGTGCATCATAGCTATGCAGCCCCAGAAAAGTTGAGGGTAGAGGATCACTTTTTCTGGCTCCATATTTTCTACCATTACTTGCAATGTCAACAAAATTTCCATGACAAATCCCAAAACTGGAGGAACTGGGTTTCCCAGGCATCTGTGAAGGCATCTAAGGAGTGACACACAAGTATCACTTGTGACACTAGGATGCAATGCACGGTAAATCTGATGGGAGCGACATGCGAGGTGTCTTGATGTGCACTCCATAGCCCATTTTAGAGCCTCACCACCCCAAGTCTCACGAAGATCTCCTTGGAAGAAGATAGCGTCAACCATGCTCTGAACAAGGGCAGAGAGAAGAGCTGCACTAGGAAGCTCAGTTCTAACAACTGTGGGGTCCTCGTTCTCCCACATCATGCTCCCTCGTTTTGACTGGACATACTTGATCAGGCTAACAACCTGCTGTTTATTCTCTCCGTCATTGTTTTCCACCTCATACAGTTCCAAGTGCCTGCCTGCTAGCGAATATAAAAGATTAACCAGCAAATGCTGACAGTGCTCCAGCACAATATCTTCCGAACTATCCATTGAAACAAATGTGACATGAAAAAGGAGAGGCAAATGCTCACGAAAATCCTCATCATTTTCATAGGCAATTTCAGCCAGTAGAATCAAGGCTATATCGGCATGTGTAAGAGAATGTTGCTGATGTCCTTGCAAGGCAGACTGAAGTTCTTTGGCATTAACACCATGCATACCAACACCAGGATGCAACCCATCTTCACCAGAGTTTGGGGTGTCAATGAGGTAATCTCCACTGTCCCGAGAAACATGGCGGCTGCGCAAACTTCCTGTAGAACTTCTGACACCCATTAAAGGACCTGACATGTTCACCAATGATGGATGGAGCTGACCTGACCGACCAGTAGTCACTGGAACAACATTTAACTCTGGAGGCATGGGGCTTAATGGACCTGACACACTTCTCCCTGTCACACCAGCTGTTCGCCAACTCAGACTTCCACTTGTATTTCTGAGGGGACCATCAAGGGAACCCCGGACAAGCAACGGTGACATGTGTGGCTGTGTATCCACAACAGAAGCAATTTGGGGAACTGCCGGTCCCTGAGAGAATTCCAGAACAAAATTTCCATTTGCATCACCCTTACTTGCACTTGGCCCAACAGGTTCAATGCTATCTTCTAACATCCGCTGAGCCAGCTGGTAGACTAAGTGATCAATTGTACGCTGCGGACAAATTCTTGCTAAATATAAGCTCACTCGCTTTGCAACTGAGAAATATGTGGCAAATGCACCACTTATTTCAGCAGATGCATTGGAATCACAATCTTCAATCCCTTTTGTGATCAAGAAATCTAAAACTGGACTGATATTCCTGGATTTGCTAGCAATTGTGCTCCATAGTTTTTCAATTTCATCCGGAAATTGATCCCCATGTCTCCATGTAACATAGTAAAGGCTTTTTAATAATCTCTCACTCCAGCCTGAATCCTTGAGTTTCCAGAAATTTAGGTTCTCAATCCAAGGAGCCATGCATGTTAACACTTGATGCTGAGCAATTATATCGACAGCATCAAGTTGTCGCTGCATGATTTCCTCACAGAGAAGTTGGCTTAATTCAGGGTGATCTTTAGCTAGTTTGCAAGATAGTTTATACTGGAATTGTTGGTAAGAATCAGGGAGGTTACCAACAACAGCAGCTCGATAACTCCCAGAGCCCTCGGTGCCATCGTCAGCCCACTCACGTCCAGAAAGTGTCTCTAGCATCTGAAGGGCATCATCACGGATTTGCCGATTTGGGTCCACAACCTTGTACAGGATCAAGCTCAGCAGTCTCTGTATTTCACACTTTGGTATTTCCTGGCGCATGTAGACCTCCGCCAGCACACTAAAGTAACCATCAGCTATAGCAGGATCAGAGTAGTAGCACTGCAAAAAATTTGAAGTCAAAACCCTTGTGTGCACAAAAAGATTAAGCTTTAAAGAATGGTAACTAGAGTTTGTAAATTTTTTTAGTTACAGAAAAGAAAGAATGCTGATGCTGCAGCAAAAGCAAGTTAGGAACGTAATGATCAGAGATCTACCACATCTGTTCATAACTACCTGATCAATGCAAGCTGGAAAAAGATCTAAATTTGTAAGAAGAAGATTCTTCAAAGCCAGTTTTGCTAAGGAAACTCGATGATAGCCTGCCCTTTGTCTATCGCGACCAGCAATTCCACGCCCTCCCTCTCCTGTGTACTTAGAATAAGATGGAGTTGAAGGAGAATAACCAAATGGGGCCCTGGGTGCAGGGTCATTAAACAAACTGTTGATCCATGATATCACTCTGCCACTCATTTTTCTAGCATTATCATCAAAGCAAGGCCCATACAAAAGTGAAGCCATTGCGTTCATAGATGCCCACTGAATTGCCTCAATTTGTTCATTTAGTTCTTTATCAAATGAAACCTTGTCTACTGAATCTTTGGATCGGCTGTGCTGAGAAGCCTTGTAACGCTCGACCTCACGCCGGTAATCACTAACACCACCATCCTGCCCCCATGTACCACCAGCATCATCACTCCAGGAAAGAAGATGATCAAACAGTCGCTTTCTAGTTCTGACATCAAATTTCTCAGATTTTGAATCCACAAATTCTGGTGCTAGAGATCGCAAAACAGAAGCAAGTGCATAACGGAGAGGCTGCATTTCTTGAAAGCTCTCAGGTGGCGCTGAATATATCTGCTTCGTTGTATCATCAATGAATCTGAGATAATGAAGCCTAAACACTGGTTTACGGCTCAGCATGCCAGGCCAGATATTCTCAGCAACAGTTCGGTATATATTTGCAATGTGTATACGCAGTTCTTCGCGGCGTGATTTTTGACTCTGCATATGGGAAGAAGATAAGTTAATCATGCAGGAATTGAAGTTTGAGAGCAGAAGCATAATAATACTTCTTCATTCTGCATTTCCATGTTTCACTGAAATGTATTGGTTGAAATCAAATTGAGGTGCAAACATTGACAGAAAAGGCCACACTATCTGTGTCAGACAGCCAATGATCGATGATATTATTATTCTATAAATGCAAATTTTTTCAAGATGTCAAATGGACATCATGCATATGAATTTCCTGTCCTATTATGTGAACATGAAATCCCTTTTGGTTTATTAACTTGTCTATAAAGAGTGAGACCAATACATTCCTCCCAAAACATTTCCCTGCAGTTTGTCACCACAATTATCACATTGTTGGAAATAAAAAGGATAATTTCAGTAATTTAAGATAGATTCACACCTTCCACTTGGGCTTGGCCTCAGTTTCAAGAGAAACCTCATCCATATAAGAAGAAAGCTCACTAAACATGATTTCACATGCTTCCAGATGCGAGTGACCAAGAGCCATGGTGGCAGCATGCTACATCAGAAGTCAATAATAAAGTTAAGCATTTTATATAGCTGTTAAAGGAATCAGTATCAATATATTATAGATGGCAACATAGAGGAATATGGAACATATCCTTAATTTCAATAAAATTGTCAAAGGATCATTTAATTAAAAAACTTAAGCTATTGAGTATAGCTCAGAAATGGATGATATACAAACTCCAACACTCATTGAGAAGCCTGCTAGGATATAAATGTGGATCAAGTACTTGACCATCACACCTTGTGCTGAATCTGAAAGTTTTAATCACTAAAATATCAAAAGTAGTGTGGTCTGGACTTGAGATATCATCATAAAAGTTCTGATATCTTGCCAAAGGATTATTCAATCAAAAATTTAAACTAGAAGATGAGGGTCAAGACTAGATAATACACTAACTCTAGCAAGGACCAAGACATGGAAGTTCTCTAATTTCTTTTGAAGATCATTTTAAAACTTCTTTACACACTTCAAATTTGAGAATGAAACATAATATCTCGTCATATCCACCTTCTCCCTCCCATCCTAATACTCTGATTCAAACACATGATAAATAAAAGGGTTTGCAGAACATTTCCTAACTTCCCTGATTAATTTGTCACTTCCAGCGAAAAGGTAGGAAAATACGATGTATACAGAATACAATGAATTAAAGCGTAGGTGGTTGTCACACTAAACTTACTATATTAGCCTCAGCTCCAGATTTTAGCGACAGGAAAATAAGATGGTACAGCTCTTTTGCAGCTGCCAAGCCACCCGATTCTCTATTATCTGGTGGACATGAACAAGAGAACATTGCATACATGAGCCATTGATCCAGCTTGTTTTCTGTATCTTGTGATTGATGAGCCTTTCCACCCAATTCCACAGGGGTAATATGAGCCAGACGTTGCACAACCTCCAACCTGACAATGAAGATTGAGTCAAGTGGCAGTCAATGCATTCTCTATTATTACAAAATTATACAAGAAATTGGGTAAATATAATATAAGATATATAACCACAGCCAGAATAGAGCTAACGTAAATATAACCTGGATTTCGTTCACATTTTATGCTCAAATTTCTTATCATTCCTTAATATGACTTAAAATTAAACCTTATAAGTTACATGCTGTATGCTTACTAGACTTCTATTGCAATGAGAAGGAGATAACTGCATACCACATAATGAGTGTCCACAAATGTAGACACATGAAAATAATCATCTTAATGACAAACTGTACATGGCGGTAAAACGGTATGTAAAGTAACATCAGGAAATAACAAATGTAATATGAAGAACATTTGAAATTCTGCTTACTTTGCATCCTGAACAGAGCTTGGGCAAAGCTCAGCAGCATGTTTGACAAGTTCACTAAGGCATCTAGCCCATCTGTTCTTATCAGGACTCTCAAATATTATAGATTGGAGTGTCAAATCAGGAGGAATTGCATCAGATTCTCGTCTTAAATCAAATGGTCGACCAGAATCCCCATAGCACCTCTGAATAATATCATCCTGGGATAAACTAAAAAGCTCAGTGGCCTTTAAATGTATGATCTGTTTACATATTCACAAGATTGAAGGTCTTATGGAAGTAAAAACTGGAAATATAATATTGAATAGCTCAATTAGTAATACATACAAAAACTGGAAATATAATATTGAATAGCTCAATTAGTAATCCATACCCCGTGTTCTTCTAGGACATCAATTACAAATATCGGTTCTGCTTCAATTCTCAAATTATGGTCATGATGGTCACGCAATGTAACATCTCGTATATCATTTCTTAAGGCACGGACACAGCGCAACAACTCCAATGCTGTATGCCTAATCTGACTATCTACAGAGCTAAGGAAGACAAGACCAACTGCATCAATTTCTGATGCGCGAAACTCAATCACTTCTGAATGATGGAATGAAGATTTCCTAAATGCTTCACTCCGCTGTGTCCCTCGCTTTGCATCAGAACCTAATTCTAGCCTATCATCAATCAAACAAGCTCTCCAATAACGCATGAGTTCCAACAAGCGAACCAATGATGTTTGGATGAGAAGAGGAAACTCATCGGGAAGTCGGAGGATAAAGTTGGCCATTCCCCTCATAACTGCAAATCGGCGGTGGGGAAGGTACGTAACTATTCGGTTCAATAACTGCACTGCTTCCTCACGGACACCTGGGTCAATACTTATGCCATGTTGAGGAATTATTTCAGTAATCTTATCACTTCGGCCAACTTCTTCTATCAGGTAGGGTATACACTTCAAGACTGACCGAAAGAGATAACCTTGAGATTTTTCCTTAGTTACAGAATCTGCAGAAGTACACAATTCATCACAAACCAAAGATGAACAACAGGGAAACAAAGAGATAGAGAATAGCAAGAGCTAATAGCCATATTGGACCTCATGGCAAGTTGATATGTAAGAAATAGTGAAACGCCATCACACAACAGTGATGAATGATAATACCACTAAACAACCTGCTAGAAGCAAAAGTGTGCAGGAATGGCCAATGAGAAGTGTTAAGTAGCTGTGGAAATGCTAACCGAGATGCTCTCAGGTTGCTTAAAAGGGAACAATTTATATCAAAATGCTAAATTATCCAAAACTTTTGGATAATTTAATCAGAAACTCAAGAATGGTATATGTCTAAATGAACCAGCTATGATCCATGGTAAATAGCTTGAATAAGTTGAACAATTGCATTAAATATCAGCTCAAATTTTAAGGTGGTGAACAAGCCATTTGAAGATAAGCTTGTTTTATATCAAGTAACAATTCTGATTTTGTCCATTTCTGATGTCATTCATGTATGGTCAAAATGGTCAAAGAGATTATACATATCAAATTGATTATTATGGAAAGTAATCAATGAGATTCAAAGAGAAACTTAAATGCAAATGCATGTAAAATGCATTGATAAGAAAAATCAGTTAAATTAGGAAGACATGTATCCACCAGATGAAAAGTAATAAAGTTACAATTTAAAGTGAGAAGTTGTGAAGCATGCACTTCATTTACAGAGATCTGGATAAGAAATTACCTATTGTTGTCTTTGAAGAAATCAGAAGAGCTTGACAATAGGTCCTATGACAAGACCTCAAGATTGACTCAATTGCGGCTTTGACTTTGGGTATATAGTGGCCAATATCACGGTCTGCTTACAGAAGAAAAGTCAAACCAACTCTGTTAAATGATCTAGAGATTAAAATGAAACCACAATCCAATCTAAAAATAAATGGCTATAAACTGATTACGTTTGAATATTTCCAAGCCGACATGCTCACTTGAAGGTGACATAACGATAGCAAGTAAAGCGCGGAGACCAATAACCTTTGCTTCACTTGGACTATCTTGCTTCAGCAATTCTAAAATCATATGGTTCATGGCAAAATCAAGGTTATGCTCAGCAATGGTCACACAAAATTCAACAAGTTTATCGTGTTGAACATCTTGTGTAAGCATTCCTTTCCTCAGTACTGTTAACAGTTGAGAAGTCACACTATCTAGATAATCCCATATAAGGTTTGGGGGCTGGCTAGCAGCATGAACACTCAAGTAAAACCTCAAAACTCGATGAAGGCAGTCTAACGCCATGAAACGATGAGTCTTGTCCTATAAATATAAAGAAAACAACATTACACACTAGTTCAAATGAAAACCTATCTATAACTCTTAAGCCCTCTCAAATATAACAACACAAATTATTAAAAAAACAACTGAGATTTTTCCTCATTTGCATGCATCGTAAATGTGAATTATAAGAAACTTGAACTTACTCTTAAAAGCTTGTAGAGTTGCTCCATGTGAGGGCTTAAGTTTCCATGGAATACCAGAGGATCACCAAGACAAAGAAGAAGAGTGACCAGAGGATAGCCAACCTAGAAATTTGATTCATGTAATTTAGGGTCACAACAGATAAAGAAGTTCATAGCTTCCAGGGCTGTGCAGAAGAGATAGAGTGCTATACTTTAAAAAAGAATAAATACGTGGATAAGATGGGAAAGCAAAGCTGTGAATGCAAACTTCAAAAGAAATATGATGTAGAACGATAGTGTAGAAACAATAGTGCCCAAAAGGCTAAAGAAAGCATGTAAACGTAATATACAGGAGAATATATGAGAAATATGAACATTTGACATTTGACAAGAGCTAGCTAGTATAACAGAGAGTAACTTGAGTCACTTTGTTGACGACCCTATGTAGAACTTTTGTAGCGCACATATTTTTATTTTCATCTAATTCCAAGCTACTTTTGGAGTAAACTGCTGCCAGCACATGCAAATATACAATTATTGAGTAAAAGACAGAATAGATAGTTTGACGTCTTGAACATGGTTCATCTTAGAGAAGCATTATGATGGAATTCACAATTTTAGGGCTAACATAAGGCTACAGCAAGCAACCTTAAGTTGGTTAATTAATTCTTGTTTAACTTGATGCATAACTTCACAGATAAAAGAACCTTGGAAGATCCACTTACAGCTATATGTTTGCTTTGTTTATCCATCCAGTGCAAAAGTTGGCCTCTTATTCTCCCCACAGCTTCATACCAAAGAGTAAGTGCATTGTCTACACCTGAAGGAGGCCAATGGCTTTTTCCACCATCTGCAAGTGGGGCTAGGATGTTTGAAAGCATGTTACAAAGTGCATGGTGAAGTTCACTTTTGCGTTTGTGTGGAGCACGGTTAAGAGGATTAGCTTTGGCCACAAAGGAAGCTGAAGCATTTAGACCTCCCTCCGTCTTAACCTGCATCAAATCAAAGTTTAGCCCTTTCCTCAATGCATTTACCTTGAGACAAAGTTAATGTATACACATACCCCAAGTTTCAGGTACCGCATCCCATTAATGATATTCAGTGTTTCACTTCGAGCAATGCTAGTGTCAATTCGACGAGTGCTTAGCTCCATAAAGAATCGCTCAGTTACAGAGCTAAATCTATGAAGTGCAAGAGAACACAAAACACAAATTGGTTAAGGTCTCAGCACATGGGGGCAGGCAAGCCCAAATGTCTGCCTCCACTTTGATCATGAATAAATAAAAGTAAAAATGCAAATGGATATATTCTGATTTTGATTTAAGATAGTATCATCATCAGTATTGAAAATTTGTTGACTGATTACCTGATACGAGATAAGGCACCTAGAAGTTGAGCAACTAGGTCCAAAAGCAGACCGCGCAGATCAACCAAGGAGGGGTACTCCACCTGGCTTACCACCCTGAAACAAGAACACATTAAAAAGATGCCAATGAAAAAGATTATGATCAAATTACTTGCGTAGTTACATATAACTTTCATGTTAAAAATCATTTGATTTTCGCAATTCAATGTGTGCATCATGTATGTTACAGGTGAAGCAGATAAGTTAGTAAAATCATCTTAAACGTCCTAAGCCATCAATCGCAGGATTACCTGTCAGCATTAATTAGCCAATCAAAAAAAAAAAAATTCCAACCCAGACCACAGCTTCTCTGCATGCAACAGTCATCTTATTAGTATATTCATGTCCTGATTTAATTAAGAATATCAACGCAGGCAGAAAAGTGAGTTCACAATATTAAAAACAAACCAGTAAGCCCCTCCTGTGGACAGCACTCCACAAAACGAATGCAAGCTGAACAAAAGATACACTCCACTGCAAGCTGATTACATGCACAAATCATGTTAAAATCTATAGACATAGGAGTGTGCATATTGCATATTTCAAGGGAATGGGACATTGGTTGTCTCTATCAATATCTCATCCAGTAGCCAGAAACAAGACAAGAAGAAAATACATGAGTGCATTTTCCAGGCAAAAAATAGTGATTCCTTAGCCTTCTTGTTTCATGACAAATTGTATTGATCACTGAAATAATTTTCTTAAAACTTGTCAATTTTAACTGATGACGCGATGAGTTTAAGTTAACTTTTTAACTGTTCACGTAAGTAATTAGTCTTAAACATGACAGGAAGTTCAACAACAATTGTGTTATAGTACTGAGCTTCTAAAAAATGAGTGGCCAAACTAACACCATAAACTACCCTATTCAACAAAATCACATATAATCTAACCTAAAACCTAGAATACATGGTGCAACTGTTAGAAACAAAATTCCAGACATATTTTTCTTCAGAAATCTCATCATTAAATATTTAAAAAACCTGAGAGTTGTATTGTTCTCTAAATAATCTACTTGATTAGGAGTCTAAGGTTGAGTGGTGCAAACAGAAAAAGGAACAAATAGCTGACAAGTCTTCAAAATAACAACATAAAGTAGCAATGGAGGTACATTAGCAAGTCTTCTCTCTAGCTAAAAGTTTTTCTTTCAGACCACTGATTTTTCCTTACAATCATTTATTAACTACAATTCATTTCCAGTCATGATGTCATGTTTTACACCAGATCCTTCTAGTGCAGAACAGTTCTTTAACAAGTAAGTTGTGAGGAAGTATACTCGGATAATATATTTCCACTAAATTTACAAAAGTAGTAAATTCATGATCTATAAGTTACCTTTCTTTGGAATGTAGATGCATCATTCGCACCCTTTGGAGATTCACTGTAATAAATATTCAGTAAAGTGAAATTGAAAAGGTTATCAAAGTGAACTCAAACAAGAACTGCAGCTTCATGACATTTTATATTGCAGATTCTGACTTTCTCGTTAATTAACTGACAGGGGACCATAAGAGATAAACCGATGTTCATCTCTTCTTTCCAAATGGAACAGGAAGAATTGAA
>JANKOD010000001.1:24147322-24170122 GCA_026284645.1 Erythroxylum acuminatum | reverse complement strand
TTAGCCCAGAATCGAGCGTTGGCTCTCTGGTAAGGATCTTGAGGCAAGATGGGGTTGTTCTTCCAAGTCTCGTCGATGTATTCAAGAATAACAAGTGACTCAGCTATTGGTTTTCCCTTATGAACAAGCACAGGGACTTTCTTGTGCACAGGGTTGTATTTCAGGAGCAGTTCAGATTTGTTTGCCAGATCTTCTTCTACGTATTCATATTCTACGCTTTTCAGTTCAAGAGCCACTTGGATTCTCCGAACGAAAGGGCTTGCCCACATCCCAATAAGCTTCACTTCAGCCATAGTCAAAGCTTCTTAGTGACTTCTCTTGGTGCTTATGCAGAAGTTGAAGCCTTCTTATAGATAAAAAAGGTTGAGATTTCTTGGCAGACAAGAATGGGATTTAGTGGTTTTGGTCCATGACAGCCATTTTGAGTTATTAGAATGATGAAACTGCCTCAGATGAACCTGTTCAATTCATTGGAAAAGTTCAAATTTTCAGATCTGAGATATCCAATATATCAATTATTTACTGCAGTGCCAAAAGTAAACAAGTTCTGCAAACGCATGGCAGGACGTCATAGTCAATTGTATTTAATAAAATAATATCATTTTAAATCCATACAATAACTTCATAATCAATGAATAGTCAAAACAGCCTAAGTGACATCTTACAAGAGATATTGCAGATTAATCACTCCAAACACAATAAAGAAGTCTACTTAGTTGTAATTGCAACATGTACCGAAGAGATTTGGAAAGAGAAGCTTAGCTTCTCCCGCAATTGCAACCATAAGAGAGCAGTTGATTGTTACTCAAATGCAAAAGAAATGAAGCATGCGACTAGTGGATTTTTTTGGAGACTTTAATCAATCTCCAAAATTCCAAGAAACGGAGCATAGTCCTAAATTTGGTCTCTTACTCTCGGGTACCTAAAAATAGAAAGAGGAACATAAAAAACCTACAACTCCTAATCTTATAGCAATTCACAGATACATAATACAACTTGCTTGAAAGTTACTAAAGGGCAATCAATCAAAAGTCTTATATGAGAGCACTTACCTAAAGGGTTGCCCGTAAACTGGGCTTTATCTAACGATCTCCAGAATCCATCTAGTTATCCGACCTCACATCAGGACCATACAAGAATATCAAGAAATATTAAATTAGGTTTAGTACTCACCTTCTAGTACCGATCCTTTAAGACGTCACAGAACTTTGAATCATGAACTCTTGCGAGATAGAAGATGAAGATGTCTGCCTCTAAACAACAACTCAACTTCTGGTTGTTCCTCTAGTGAGGGGTCGAAGAAATCCCTTGTCGTTTCTTAAAAAAATAGACAGACCGTTTATTGTTACGAAAATATGACTAATGTGCACCAGAAGGAAGAAGGAGACACAAAACGATGTCGAAGACTATGTAGCAATAAATAAGCAAAACACAACGCAAGTGACAACGACCTTAACGGAAGAACTCACGTGATGTGTCTAGATTCTTCTACGTACTGTATGAAATAGCCGTTGTAACATTTTTGGAAATCAATGAAAAATCACAAGTAAATGTTTGATTCCCTTCTCTATCTCTAAACTCTCTTCTCTTTCTTTGAAATTATTGCGTGAGTGATACATGAGGGTGTGTGAGTTGGAAAATTCATAACATCTGGCATCAGAGAAAACGTTCCTGGATGAGTCCAATGGAAAAAGGCACACGCAAAGCTAAAGTTCATCGTTTAGAGGTGTTGAGAATTTAGACCTCTCGAACCCACACCTAAGGATATTTAACAGACAAAAATATCATAAAATAATAACACAAGAAAATTTATGTGGAAACTCCCAAACCGGAGAAAAACTACGGGCAAGAAGAAAATCTACTATGTGAAAAATTCTTACAATCACACAATTTTTCCTCACCTAATCCCCTAATACACCAATACACCCACAAAGAAATACCCAAGACAAACCCTCAAACTCTCACCTCAAAGGAGGAATTTAACTAGAGTCAAATTTGTCATACAAATCTTTGACTTTGTTTGGTGCACTAACTAAGGAGGTAGCACTCTCCTTATATAGGCAAGATCTTTGCCTCAATTGTTGTCCCCAACCAATATGGGACAACAAAGGAGCCAAACTCAACATCTCATGCAAGCTATAAGGATCCGAAACCGATGATTGATCTGGTTAGGAAGAAAACGAGAGTGAGACTTCTCTTCTAGAGAAAACGTGAGAGACGATAACGAGGGGAAATTTGGCATTGGCGGAAAAGGCAATCACTGATTACCCTATGAACGCTGCTTACAAGCACTTTTTTTCCCCCGCCATCACCTGTACCTAGACGTTACTTACAAGCAGCTTTTAATTTTTAATTAATTAAGTTGAATCAACTAATTTAATTAGTTAACAATTAAATAAATTAAATTCTTTTTTTTTATGAAGTCAACCATCTGATTTTCGTTAACCAGTTAAAATTTAGCCGATCAGCCGTAAACTAAACAAGACTAATATTTTGTTAATAATATTAATATTAATAATGGATTGGTCAAGTTTTTTGTTCAAACTTTTAGCATAAAGCTATGTTGAATTTACATTTTAAAAATTTTCAACTTTCTTTTAAGGTACGTTATTTTATATAAAAAATATTAGTTTTAATTTTAAAATGAAAATAGGTTGAGACAGTCAAAACTTAATAGGACTTAAACTTGTGACCTATATCTTAAACTTTGAGTCAAATTTATAGACTGAGTTCAGGCTTACATAGTCCGGCCCATTCTAATCCCTATATATAAGTTGAGACAATCAAAACTTAATAGGACTTAAACTTGTGACTTATATCTTAAACTTTGAGTCAAATTTATAGACTGAGTTCGGGCTTACATAGTCCGGCCCATTCTAATCCCTATATATAATTTTATATAATTTCTAGATTCATTCGCGCAGCACTTAGTACATAGTGTCCAGATTAATTGTTACTTTGAAACTTTTTCTTCTCTTAACTTGCATCCTCAGGGGCAAGATCATTCGATCAATGCACAGTTCCAATCTTTAATTCAAGTCAAACACATCTGAAAGCACCTTCATCTTCATCCAGGTTTCCAAATTTCCAAGAAAATGGCCATTGGAAAACATCTCAGAGAGCACCAAAGTGAAAGTATGACAGTAACAAGAACACCTTTGTTATACAATCCTAAAGATGAAGTTAATAATGGAGGTTCATTTCATGGATCTGTCTTTAACTTATCTTGCACAATCGTTGGTTCTGGAGTCATGAGCTTACCTGCAACTATGAAGATCCTTGGTGTGGTTTCTGGTACTGTGTTGATTATAGTTGCTGCATGATTTGCAGAGGCATCCATTGATATGCTCTTCAGGTTTAGCAAGCCAGGCTCGTCGTTCTCTTACGGATAACTCATGTCTCAGGCTTTTGGAACCACCGGTAGGATTATGGTTCAGGCTAGTGTTGTTATAAACGTCGTCGGTGTGCTCATCGTGTACTTGATCATAATCGGTTACCCCATACAGGCTGACTAAGTGTGAGCAGAGATTAGTCTGAGAGTAGATGATTTAAAAGCGCCTTCTTACATTTGGGACTCTTCTAAAACACCTGGTAGGCTAATAAAAAAAAAACATGGCTTAACCTTTCTGGAATTTCATTTCCTTGGACTTATTTAATGACACTTATTTTTCATTTGTTTGAACAGAGGATGTTCTGTCTGGATCAACTTCCAATGCCGATGTTTTAGAGGGTTGGGTTGGATCGTTTGCAGTATAGACAGTCTTCTCAAGATGCGAGGAGTTGTCCGGACGAGAATAAATCACCTATTCTTATTATTACAGTTTGTGGGTACGGGGAACAAGATTTCCAGATTAAATTGATAGAGGATCTCCTTTGTTAGGAGTGGTAACCTTGAAGCTTGACGGTCGTAGACACTCTTGCCAACTTCCACCTCTTGGCAACTATTGCACCTGAAAAAATTCTTAATTATAGATTTTCCACAAATTGTATCGATTGGTCTTGAGTTATATGGTATATGTGTTAAGAATGATCAGTCACGACAACCAAATAACAGTGTGAAAATAAACAAACACATAGATTTACATGGTTCACCAAAATAGGGTTATGTCCACGGACGGCTAAGGTTTTTTATTCCCTGTAAATTGTTTTCAATAACATGATATACTAGGATAATATAATACAAAAGATTTAATGTAAAGTCCAGAATATGAGCTTGGTGTAAAGTCCGGAATATTATATCAGGCTCCATATCTCAACAATATGCACATCCAAGAAGAAGTCATTTCAATGCCTCGAAAGTTTTAATGTTTGAAAACATGTCCGAATGGCAAGAATGGGTTATGTGTGGAAATGAAGAGGAAGTTTTCCATCTCCCTCAAGAGCTTTACATAATCTAATGTCCTGCATTCAAACATTCTCTTCCTCAACACCTTCCTTTATTGACGACACTCAAGGTTAGGGGATGTGAGAGGCTTGTGGCTTCACTCCCAATAGTTCCAAGGATTCTCGAAATGGATTTGGAAGATTTGACTTTACGCGATGGCTATCGACTTTCAGCTTTTAGTCCTCTGCTTGAAAGAATAAAGCAACTGGGTTGTTGTGGTTTGTTCATTACTTTACAAGAAGTTACAATTCAGCAGTGTGATTTCTGGAAATGATTCCCCTTAGTCATTCTTCAACTTAAAGCATCAACATATTGTGACTTGTCTAAACTTTGAGACGATCAATGGAAATAAAGGTGTATGAGTATTGACGATTATTGGTACCACAGCATCTGGTCTTTGACCATGTCAATTGTAGATATACCAGAATCTGCTTTAGTTTATCAACTTAGCTGTTTCGATTTTTATACTGATTATTCTCCTTAATATTAGGATTTTCATTCTCCTTGCAGACCAAACATTGTCCAAATTTAGTATCACTTCCTAAAGTACGACAAAAATCTCCCAATACGCAAATACTTAAAGAGGATTGCTCAAATCTGTAATGGTTCCCAGACTCTACGCGCTCCCTACTCTATTCCCTTGAGGAGTTGTTCATTGAGAATTGCCCGAAACTTGAGTCATTTCTTGAAGGAGGTTTGCCCTCAAAACTACAATTGCGTAAAATTGCTGGTTGCACTAAACTTATAAATGGACGCAATCAGTGGAAACTGTATTGCCTCTCCTCTCTTTTGCACTCCGAGATAGGTGACTACAGAAATGCTTAATGCTTCCCTGAGGAATCACTACTCTCACCCACACTTACCTCTCTTCTAATATGAGATGTTTCAAACCTGAAATCTCTCAAGTACAAGGGGTTTCAGCACTTCACTTCTTTTCAAATATTGTTCATAGGAAGATGTTCAGAGCTCTAATTGTTGCCAGAAGAGGGGCTCCCCTCCTCCCTCACCTCCCTATGTATATGGGATTTACAAAACTTAGGGTATGTTGCCAACAGAGAGATTCAACAACTTACTAATCTCAAGCAATTATCGATCAACAAGTATCCTAAGCTGAAATCTGTGCCCCAAGGGGAGCTACCTTCCACTATTCCCTCTCTTACAATCTGATATTTTGCTGATTTAGAACCTCTCAACTCCAAATGACTTCAAAATCTTACTTCTCATAAACAACTGAACATCCATAACTGTCCTAAGCTCCGGTCCTTTCCAGAAGAGGGCCTATCCTCCTCCCTTTCTTCTCTGTTAATCAGTCAATTCTTGTGCAATAGATTAATTTGGTTGGATGGTTTTGTTGTTGCCATTTGCACTCTTTGTTCACGTAAATGCTTAATTCTATTGACTTTAAATTTAGTTTTTCTTAAATGCAAAGGTTAAAAATTCATAAGCCTGCTTATTTATTAAAAATCGATTAGCTTATTAAATAATTAGATAATTTTTGTAAATTAATTAATTTTTATTTAATATTTTAATTAAACTTTAAATTCTTCGATAGATAGAAAATTCTTCAATTATATTTCAAATTCTTCAATTTTATTTAATCTTTAACTAATTTTATAATTGTTTAATATTGATTGAACTTTTTAAACCTTAAATCTCTTAATAAACTTATTTTTAAAATTTTATTAATAATAATAACGAGTGAATGGGGTCTAAATTTGGGCTCGAGTCTGAATTTGTCTATTTGAATTAAGTTTGAGTTTAAACTTTATTAAACTTATTTTGATTTGTTAATTTTAAATTTAGTTTGTCTCAATTTTTATAATTAATTAAATTTAAAATTTTAATTATGTTTGAACTCAAATTAAATCACAATATAATAAATATCATTTTGAATTTAAATGTAAACATTATATATATTTTATAATTTATTTAACTCGATTAATAGTGAATTTAAGTATTAAATTAATAGATTGTATTATTATTATTGTGTATATATTATTTTTATTACATATTAAATAAAGTTTAACTAATATTCATAATATTTAGAAATTAGAAGTGGTAGTTAAATTAATTGAATTTAAAATTTAAAATTAATTAATATAAATAAATTATAGTATTTATTTGTTTTATATTAATTTAAATTTGAACTGGTCTAGTTTATTGTGTAAGTAAAAGTAAATTGATCAAATGTATGATTCATGAAACTCATCTTCTTTCTTTCGACCAAAAAAAAAAAACTCATCTTCTTTCCTCTGCTAATTCCTTTCCCTGAAACACATGGCAGCCGGAAAAGAGAAGGAAGTGGAGACGAGAGACGAGCTAGCGGAGTCACTCAACGATCTCTTCACTAGCGTCTCCACCATGGTCAAAAGCGAGCTTCAGGTATTCCTCCGACAACACTCTTCTGAGAACTGTACTATTATGCCCTTTTTGCTTACAGATTGATTTGTGATTTTCTAGGGCACAAGCAATGTATTGGATCTTTTGGAGAAGATGAATCTGAGAGTGAAGGAAGAGTACGAAGGGTTCGGGGACGTCGCGTCGGGGCTGAGGGTTTTCGTGGAGCAATTGAAGACTAAAACCCAAGGGTATGACGAATACGTCCAGCAAATTGAATCGATTGAGCAGCAAGTCACTGAATTCGAGGCTGTGATTTCAGTTCTTGATCGCTACGTCTCTATGTTGGAATCCAAAGTTCAGTCTGGCCTCCAACACCATCACCATCAACATCACCACTCTGTATAAGATCAATCCCAATTAGGTGAACCGACGACTTCAATTCCAATTAAATATTTGTTTTTTTATGTGTATGCTCCATTGGTGGTGTAAATTTAAGAATTTGGGAACAGTATGGTTCTGTCGGAGTATTCCCAATGTTTCAGTAACAATCTGAAGATTACTCCGATTATGAAATACTACACTTTAGGGTTTCTTTATGCAGAAAGGAGTTCCATTATTGTTTGTAAAACAATTTCAACTCTGGTTAAAACTACCAAATTCAATTCTGAGATTCAGCTTTTTATCACAACTCGTTAAAACCCAAATGAAGCTTCTCTGAAAGAAATCCGGGGCAGAAAGCACTCAACTTTATTACAAATCGTTAAGCAGACTCAATGGAGTCGTCCTGTTGTTTAACATCCATGTACTGTTGGTGAGTAATTCTAACATTCATTTAATTATGTGTTTTTCTGGACTATTACACAATTACAGGCTATTTAGCATAAATTCTTATATATGTCCAGAGAAGATATACACAGCAGGCCTTAAGCCACAAGAGCTTCCCCTAAGAGTATGCAAGTGAAGGTACAAACAATTTTAAGTACTGAATCGCTGTATGAGAACAGCTACTCTGGAAAATCTCAGAGCACCCCCCTTTCCTGACCGGCACTATGTAGGGGTGTTTGAGAAACCGGTAACCAGCTATTTCACATGAATCTTGGAAACAGAATGCCAATAAGCTGAATCATAGCTTCACTGCCCTGGAGAAGATTGTCTCTAGACATGAAAGGACCCTCTGAACTGAAACTCATATCCACCTTGAATGGCATTCAAACGTATTGTAAATTCCAAATGATGTCAAAGCAGCAGCATACATCTCGAAGAACTCTTGATGCTCATGAACATCGTTTGCGAATATGTACAGCCCAACTAGGGCTCTCTAGGTAGCTGGAACTCAAGTCACAGTTTTTCATACTCCGGTTGGACTAAGAGAGAAACACTTGTACAAGAGCATAGGGTATCCAAGGGTTACTAGAGTGGAAGCTCCTGCATATAATCAGTTAAAGAAGTAGGGTGACTCCAACACATCCCTTAAGTCGAAATCTCCCCGATCAGGCAGTGGAGGGAAAGATAACGTGGGGAAAGACTGCTCAAAGCTCTCCAACAACTGCAGAGAGTAAAAACAGTGGACTGATGACTTTCATGAAACAATAAGAGGGACGAATCATGCCTTAGATTAGAACTTGCAGACCTTCTGAACAGAAGAAACGTAAAGATGTAACACTTCAATCCTAGTTTACCATCCTAATGTAACACTCCAATGTAAAAGCAGCTTTGAACAAAAACAGCAATCAAAGGGCTCTATAATTTACCGTATGGAAACCAAACTTACATTCTCCAGAATTGGCGTTTCGTAGAGTTCAACAAACTTTTCTCTAAGTATCCTGTTCATTTCATCCACATCACATGCATGTGTCCAATATGAATCATGAACTCCTGCAATCAAATCCCATGACACCATAACTTCAATAATGAAGCAAGGGTAATTACTAATTGCAAACCGACAAAGAGAAAAACAGCTAAAACGAACCTGCAAAGTTTAAGCCTGCCGATTTGCAGGCCACTGCAGTCATCATCATATGAGAACCATCAAGGGAATGAACAAAATTTGGTGGGAAAGCTGTCCTCTGTCGCTTGACCATGACCTGCATCAATAAAATAAGCAGCAAATTCAGTATTCTTGAAGATCAATATTGATGAAAACCAGCTGAAAGCTTAACAATGTTACACTGAAGAAATGATTTCAATGTTGATACCCTATCTTGCTAAATAAGAGTTGTCTTTATAACAATTCCATACGTAGAAAGTTTCCAATTGCCCCAAATCCTTCCAATTGGAACTCAACCAAGAAAAACCTTGGTGCACCTAGATCAAAGCCTAGCATTACTCGGTTCACTAGAAGCCATAAAAACATAGCTACCCTAATTTCTAGAAACAAATTGATAAATCTACTAATTCTTGTGTAAAAGTAGATACTAAATTTTGACTACCACAAGTGCGCACCCAAGCATTAAAACGAAAACTTGGTTCTTCACATTCGACAAACTAGGCATTGCTTACAGCCAAATTTACAGGATAACTCCGTAAAGAAACCAAAGTAAAAAATAGGTACACTACCTTATCAGTTTCTCGTTGCAGTGTCAAAACCTGCAGAGAAGTTTTAATCTGCAAGAAATAGTGCAAATAAGTTATATTACTTGAGATGGCCCCTCAGACAGCATCAATAACCAAGTGTGATCTCTATATGTTTTACAAAGCTAACCAGGTGCTTTCCTAATTTGCGGTAAGGTTGCACAACTGGAAGTCCAAGCGGAGTTTTCCACCTCACCGGCTCATTTTCAGAAGCAATAATCTGGCAATGTCCCAAATAATCTAGCCATCAGTAATATGAATGCCAAGCAATGTAATCAGGAATGTCAAGCTCCTTAGCTACCAAGCGTGAAAAAGGATAAAAGAAAATATAAACTAAACAACCGAGTACGAGATACACACCTTGGCACATTCCCCAAGCCAGTTCATGATGCTTCGAGCAGCTTCAAACATCTCGCCCAAGGCTGTCAAGGTAACCTGCTCAACCAATTAAACACTAATAACTAAAAGCAAGCACACCTGATCCCTTGACATAAACGAGAATAAAATCTAC
This sequence comes from Erythroxylum acuminatum, assembly GCA_026284645.1. Classification (NCBI taxonomy): domain Eukaryota; kingdom Viridiplantae; phylum Streptophyta; class Magnoliopsida; order Malpighiales; family Erythroxylaceae; genus Erythroxylum; species Erythroxylum acuminatum. The sequence continues at coordinate 24,160,316 of JANKOD010000001.1, read as the reverse complement.
CTTTGCAGCATAGCAAGAAGCAGTAAAAATATCTGATTCATCAGCAAAGGCACCACGTTCTTTTAACCTTCTCTTGATTTGGTCTCTCGCACCAATGTAAGTGACGCCATATACAGATGTCATTACTGTCTGTTTAACCAATTTTCGATCCACCTACAATGTGCCAAGAGACAATGTCAACTATTTATTGGAGCTTGAAGGAATAATCAATTTCTACCAGGGAAAGGTACGATGACAAGCACATAAATGAGGCAGCTACTAAACTCTTCACTAGGACAAAAAATGGCACATATTATATGTACAATGTTCAAGTATGCTAAATAAATATGACCAAGAAGAAGAATTGTAGCAGAAAATGTAATGATCAGGAATAAACTTAGAAAAAAATAAAACCTGATTAACCAACATCCTGGCTCGAAGTGCGTCAGGGAAAACTGCAGGATCTTTCTCAGCATCTCTCCGCATGATATCAAGCACTCTGCAATGAAGTACATTATTCAACAAAATTTCTAGAAAAAGTCAAAGCTAATGGACATAAAGATAATGTAAGCAACATAGCTTAAAAATAACTGCATATAGTTATAGGCTAAGACCATTCTTGCTTGATATACAAGACAATCTAAACAACAACACACAATATTCTCCTTGCAGTGACACCATAGAATTTTGGTCTATAGATGTGAATGTCACTATAAGCTTTGACTCAATAATATATCCTGATGTTAGAAAAAGCTTTCCCTGTAGCTTCAAGGTTTTACTCGATTAATCATGATTAACCAACTTACCTAGCAGCTATTCCTGAGTAGACATCAGCAGGCTTCTCTCCTGCAACAAGATTAACAGCGGCAGCTCCCAACTGAAAAAGATTTCAATCTTATAAGAACCTAGTCATTTAAAAGAAAGCAACCCCAGTCCTTTCCTGAGGGGCCAAAACAAAATGTTCAGAACAATATGCTTTACAGTAATAGCTTGAATTCAAGATAGTATCAGAATGTTACAAAAAGCCAAATCGGTGATATAGATTGAATGTCTGATTTTGTGATTTGATTTCCAGATAATGCCAGTACCTTGTCTCTACCAAGAGCAGCATAGTGTTGTAGGCCATTGCACGAACCATCCTACAGAAACCACAGTGAAAGAGAAATAAAATCAGAGCAGGTTTTGAATCAAAACAAAAGAAAAGGTAGGTGTCATATTAGTCAGCAAGCTGATAGACCCATAGTGATATATAACATAAAGTGACAGAGAAGGTAGAAGGGATTACTAGTATTCAGCAGTACAAAAACAAAACTAAACTTAAATACCAGCAAATTGCAAGTATAAATAACAATCAATCTCGTAAAATAAAAACTTTCAAAAAGAAACAGCAAGGAGAAAAAAAAAGCAAGCACATTGGCCGCAGCATTTCTGAAAGATGAGACCTTGACATAGATTTTTACCCATCTACATAAAGGTTTTAAAGCTTTTCTGCAGTCTTCAAGATATCTCTATATCAAGTATATCAGGATACAAAGTAATAGCTCCAGTCCTAATCCTTACTCTAGAAACCCCCTCACTGTACTTAGACTAGTTATATCTGAACTGATAATGATCGAATGGACAAATTGAAAACCAAAAAAAGGCTTTCCAGAAAAGGAAGTAGAGAAAAGCCTTGCACAACCAAATAGTTGCATCCTTTTGTTTGTGTTTGTGCATATAGAATCGTGATTCTTCTCTTTCGCTCATCATCCTACACCAAGAACCCTATACCACCTCCACATGGTGAAAAGACAATCCGAACTAGCTGGGTGCCACAGCTCTTCCCATCGAAAGATGTCCACAAAGACTTCATACAAGCAAAATCCAACCAGTTATGTAGGATGGACAGAATACTAGTTCTTGATATAAACAAACAGATCACTAACTAGAATAATAGGTTTAAAATTCACTCTTAGATTTTGTAAGAAGACTTGGGAAGCATGCATAAATCTAAGATCACTCTTGGAAAGAAATTCAGTTCTTGGTATGAAGAAACAGATCACAAGCTTCGGGGAAATTTAGAATAAAGAACAAAAGTTGAGTTTATGAATTGCACCTAGTGTTTCAGACAAACAAATTATACACTAATAGGGTCCTAAGAGTCACTTTCAGGGTTTAGAAATCAGTCAACTAAGTCCTAGGATCACTCTTCGTAAGAAAATATCACAGCTCCAAACTAAAAATTCAGGAATTCTTTAAAAAATAATTCTCACTCCCTTCAAAATGAACTGCACAACCCTAAATAAAGATTCTGCCATATTCCTAAAAAGCCAAGGAATCAGACACTAATGGAGAACCTGAAACCTATCCTAAAATGGAAAAAAAATATCCAACTATTCAAGAAAACAACTAGAAAACTTATTTTGTAGAACTCCTAACAAGGAAACTAACTAGGTCCAAGTAACAAACTATTTTTCGTTCACCGTAAATCAGATGGAGAAGGTACCTGATGGACAGGAATATGTGAAATATATGTTTCAGGAGAGGGGCTTCTCAAAGCTTCGCTGAGATTAATGCAAACAGCCAGGCACTGAAAAGGATCTTCTGCATGCAACCACCAACGGTTTCCTTCAAGGGGCTTGTCCGCAGAATCAAATATATCATCCAAGTGATTCTCAGTAAAAACTAGACGACCTTCATATGATAACTTGTCCACTCCACCAGCAAATAGGTTAGCAAGGTGTATCTTGAGCCACCGTAAGCCTGATTTTCCCAAAGGGCGTCCCTCCGCAAATTCCAAAATACCCCGGCACAAATCTGACCCAAGATGATTTAAGTATGGGTGCATGGGGTATGCACGCCCTCGGAAATCAAGATTGTGTGGGAAGAAAAAGCCTTCTTCATCTTTCATTTTCCGTGCTACCTGAACACAGTGAAACACATCATAACCCACAAGCAAATCAAAAGTTACACATTAGAAACGAGAAAACATGGATCTTACTGCAAGCTTAAGTTCTATGTCACAACGCTGAGAATATCTCTCCCTGTTCTCTTTTCTCACATTTCGGACTTTCCACTTCCATTTCCTTAGCAAAGCTTCATCCTCAGTATCTGGCTCCTCCGGCAAAGGAACCTGCAAATAACAAGTTAGACGTACATAATAGCCATATGAACCTACAAATAACCTCATAAAGTAAGAAAATGGAAGAAAATAATTCTCACATGATCATGGATGACCTTTTTAATATAATTAATTATCCATAGAACTTACATCACTGCGGTCCACCAAATGAGCAAGTCGGCCTCCACTATTCCATATCCTGTCTACAACATTGAGTAACCTCTTATTTACCCTCCATTTGGTTGTCCCAAGAGTATCCAAGGCCTAAGAGTTGATTGGAAAATATTATCAAAAACTCCTTGTAAAAGACATGTAAGTTTTTATATGCTTATCACCGGGTGAATGATACAAATTTAAGTTAAGTTCTCAGGTGCATGTAAGTGAGTGAATGATATAAATTTAAGTCTAAGCCTATAAAGCTGATTTTTGCCTCTTAAATTTTTAGTAACACAGACTGAACTCAACATCACATCCAATAATAATCGTACAATTGATTGTAATCTCTCTCAGTACTTTTTTCAGCTCAACATCAAATGTAGAATTCAGTATTATCAAAACAATGAATAGAAGATTTACAAACCTGAAAAACTGGTTGTAGTTGCTTTCTAGGTGCGATTTTCACTGCTTCACGTTGTTGCTTAGCACCATGTGTTCTCATGACATAGGATGGTAGAAACAGATGTGCTCCTTTGTCATAACTGCAGTGGGCATGTAAAATGTGGTCGAATTAATCGTCCAAGCATAGATGTTAAAGTATGGAAACATATCTGCCTTTGTTAATCAGGATCTTATTCCGATTGAAAGCTTTTCGGAACTAAAATCCTAAATGAATCAGGCCAATGTGGGGGAGTGCACTAAGATCAACTGACAAAGCTGTCATGCCGATAGAAAAATAATGAAAAGATATAGATTGAATGAAAAGAAAGAGAAGGGCTATGACAAGCTAAGTACCTAACAAGTTGTGAATGCCTAAAATGTATCATAATAGAGACTAAAAGACATCATATCAAATTCTTTAAAACACAGAGATTTATATGTGAATTACAAGAAACTAATAAAATTGTGAAGATTGGGAAAGTATTCATACCCTGTCCATTTGACTGGAGGCACCAACATTGGCATATATGGAATAACCATGTGTCTTGCCTATGTGGAAAAAGAGAACTTACAATTTTAGAGAAATCATCAAAGTTGAACAAAATATATTTTTCAGCTCTAACTCTGGAAAGAATAATATGATAAAAAGATAAATTATGCCTGAAACACATATGACAAGATTACTCACTGTTCTCTCAAGGCCTTTCAAGACCAATGGATCACACTCAATGACACCATATCTTCTGCTGGTTTTCCTGATCAAACAAAAGGTAAAAAAGATGATCTTAGAGACTATGGGAGCAATGAAAAAGAAAAATGTTCATCAAGTGACTGGAAAAGATTCTCACTGATTATCCTTTGAAACAGTTATAAACGTATGTACAAATGCAGGTCGAATATCAGGTGGACTATCAGCTAACTGATCAACAGGAGGTTGTATATAAGCTGTTTCTATCAGTAATTCAATCAGACGGCTCCCAACCTGTGAACAGCATGCATGGGAACGATAGTTAGTACAAGGCAAGTTCATGGAATATTCTCAGAAGATAAAATGCATACCTTAGCCTTCGAATCCTGGCTCCAGGGTTTTGAATCATCCTGTTCCTTCACAATCTGCCTAACTGCTGCCAGCTTTTGTTTTTTTATCAAATCAGCAACTTTTTTTCTTAACTTATCTTGCTCTTTCACCACAGTATCAATTTGCTCTTCCTTATTTTTTTCATATTCGTCATCTTTCTTTTTTGTTTTTATCAAAAACTTGTGTATTTTGACCTGATCCACCACAATAACAATCAATCAATACCATTAGATAAAGTGAGAGAAAAGTGAGTTAGAAATGGGACTTATGGACTAAAGATCAGCATGTCAAATCTTTTCGCCGTCTTGATCATCTAGAAGTGCCAAACATGGCAACTTTGAACTCAGAAGAAGAACAAATATTCAAATCTGGTCGTGTCTTTGGAGTCAAAAAACATAAACAAAGAATATAAATGAAAGAAGGAAAAGTACAAAATCCTGATACCATGTAATATTGTTACACTACATTTTCCCACCCTACCCCAAATTTGTGGCCAAACTGGAAATATGTATCTATGCAAGAACTTGCATACATACACAGTCAACAGTTAATGAACCAGTTTCACATGAAACAGTCGCATGTTATCCAACACTGATGGCAGACCCCAAACATAGTGTCTAAGCAGTCAAATCTCCAACCTTAAACAGTAACTGCGTATATGAGATCCAAATTCTTAAGACATATTACAAGGTTACTGAAATTGTAAGCCGAGGGCTCGTTAGAAATAGCAAAGAAAAGTTACAAGCTTTTCCGTCATAGAATAATTGCCTCACAAGTCACAACAACAAAGTACCCTGATTATATCGAGCTACTGAAATACCACAATTGATCAAGTAATTCAAGGCCACAATATATAGTATCCTCACACTGTTATTAGATTATGGAATAAGATAGCCCTTCCATCTTTATCCCAAAGTCACCTTTGGTAACGGACACTTATAATCTCTGTCCCAAAGGCATATCCTTTGTCGGTTTCCAAACTATAAGTTATGCAACATAATCCACTCCCCATGAAATGACTCACTTAAGACTATAAATTCACTTATAGATCAGAGGTGTAAAAGGTGAAGGTTTTGTAAACAAGAAAAGTTAAATTAGACAATCAAATTCATTTAGATCACCTCTTGCTCAATTGCATCTCCAATCAAACAAGCAGCAGCCACAACCCTTGCACGCCCATGATCACCACAAGTCATCATCAGCGCTGTTAGCTTATGCATGGCAATAACCGCCATCATGTCAGCTGGCAACTCATCAAAGTACGGGCCATAAGCTGGCCTAACCTTTCCTAACCTTATCAACTCCTGTTCCCTCACAATAGCATCCCTTAAAGGCTCAAACCAACCAAGAAATAAGGCCTTCATATAAGGCAAGTTTGGGGCCAACTTCTTCTCACACATGTCCATCAAAAGCTCCCTATACTCTTTTGCCGCTTGCTCCCAAGCTTCAGTCTCAATCCTTATCTGCCTCCTCCTAAGAGTTTTAGACTTGTCTGACCCGATTCTCCGAGGAGCTCTTGGTTTGGTCGCTATCCTATGTCCCTTGACTCTCTCCTCTTCTCTCCTCATTTCTTGGACCAACTCTTGCACTTCTTCAACAACAGAAACATCATCTTCAACGTCCGTAGCTGAAGTAATTGCCTCGGCTATACTAGCATACCCTCTTGGGCAAAACAACAAATACCCACTAGACAAAGATACGCTACCAGCTCTATTGTTACTCTCATTATTCCTTAACAACCCAAAACAGGGTTTACTCAAATGGTCTTCACAAGTCAAGATATCACCAGCTCGGCGAAAACCCAGTTGGAAATTCGACAGCTTTAAAGGACGGCATTTGAATTTCTCGGAAAAGATCCCTACTTTGGAGAACCCAAGAAAGCCGCAAGTGGGTGAAAAATAATGGAAATTGAGGGGTTTCACATGGTTCTTTGAAATGGCTTGTTTGGCTGCGTTCTTCCACATGATTGTGGATGATTTGACGGACGCTATAGATGGAATTGCTGGTAAGATGATGAAGTTATGGAACTTGGTTGCAGACAGTAAAGGGGGGTTGGTGTTGGACATCAAATCTTCGTCAAAGAATATGAGGAAACGAAGCAGAAATGAGAGAGGACGAGGAATGGAAATGAGAAGATGATTATGATATCAGAATCTGACAAAATAATTAGACTCATAAGAGGAGAATGTAGAGTGTATCAGTCAGAGGAATGGATATGGTGGGAGTGGTGTGTCGTTGTAGCTGAGCAAGCCAACTTAAACCCTCACAAAACCTTCGTGTAATAACAATATCTTAAGAGCTTTTTTCTTCATGAAAACAAAAACAAAAAAGCAAATCTTTTTATGTAATTGCCATTATTAACAATTAAGCATAACATAATTTGTTTATTTTATGTATTTATTTAGTTCAATTTAGATAAATTTAAATTTTTCCTTATAAATTATAAAATTTTTTGCGTTGAATTAAATATGAATTTAGGTTTAAAAAATTTTCAACCTAATGTTAATCAATCAATCAATTAAATAGATAGACTTTAAATTGTTTTGATATTTTCGTGAAGTTAATTTTTTAACTTGAATTATTTTAAATTATTTTTAAACTTTTATCCATTAATTTGTGATAATAAGTGGACTTGTTACCTCCACTAATATTTTTAAATTAAGTGATAGATTCAATTTAAATAAAACATAAATTAAATAAATCTAAATTTTAAAATAATAGTCTTGTAAATCATGTATTTTACATAAATTATTTAATAAATGAATAATTCAAAATTACACTTCAAATTTTGTACGATATATTTTGAAATTTTTAAGAAAAATTTACAAAACGAGTCAAGCTATATTAAAAATTTATATACGTTAAAAGTATCTTTAAAATGTTTTTAACAAATAAATTCATAAATAATTTCCAAAAAAGTCATAAATACAAACCGTTAACTAATAAACTTTTTTTTTTCAGAAAACGGAAGAATTTGTATCCACTATCATTTAGATGCGAACTGAGTAAACCTCTAAATCGATACAATAGCCTACAATTCACACCAATCAGGTACTCCTCACTGGGTAAACCCTGTACAACAGACTCAATCGAGAAAGCGTAAATATGAGAAATTAAGCGCAAAACTTTTTGACCCCGTGCCTCCCTACTTTACCAACTCGACCGCCCCTAAACGCTGGTAACTAATAAACTACTTAAGGTATAACTATGAAATATGTCATTCCCATTTATTAAAATTCTCTTTGATAAATCTAGTCTAAATTCTATAACAAATCATAATAGATCTCTCTTAAAATTATGTGAAATTAGATAATACCTAATTACAATTAGAACTTTTGAATATCTCAATAACTCCCCTACCCCATGAAATGTTAATTTGCTTAAATAGTACACATTATGAAACAATTAAATATTAAAAGTAAACATTTTTCCCCAAAGTATCGGGTCAAATTAGGCCCAATCTTACTCAAAACTTTGGACATTAAGAGACCGACCCGACTTAACCTCAAGTGCAAAGCAAATGTTCGAGTTCTAAATAACTTGGTTTAGGAGGGCTTGAAGAAAATGTGAAGACAAATTCAGGAGTGCTAAACAATTTAGTTCGCACTCATTTTACAGAAAGCTTGCTAATCTGAAAATCAAAACAGAAACTTACTGGGAACTTCACTTCCTGAGAACTAAACTCCGATCCAATAGTACAGTGCAATGCAAATTGCAGGAAACTGAAATGCTTGGATTGAAAAACTATGTACAAGTAAAAGGAGGAGAAAGAAGGCTGAGAAGCTTGGGACAAATAACTTTCCTGGTTAGGTTAATTTACTATTTCTCTGTGGAAAATACACTTAACCAAAACAAAACCTCTTTTAATGGCGGATGAACCTTCTTCTTCCATCAGATGGCTGTCGCGTGGGCCTGAAACAGTCAATGTTGCATAATCCTACTGATCTTATCATGTCACCGAAGCTGCCATCAAAAAATTCACTAAACAGTTGAGAGAAAAGTAGCATGTTCTTCAGTAGAACAAAAAGGAATCTCTTCGGCAAACTTACCGGTCAATGCTATTTCGAGCCTTCTCAGGCAGCTCGGGATTGCTGCTTTCTTTATCCGTGTGAAAATCACTTTTTCTCGATTTTTCAGTTCTGTCTACGCTGGCCCTTGATTTCTCTCTGCGATCCACGCTTAGCCTTGGCATTTCCCTTTGTTCAGTAATTGTTTTAAACTTCTCTCTCTGTTCTTTACCTAATTTGTTCTCTTGAAAATCTGAGCTCTTACGTGGATTCTGTAATTGATCCGGAACTTGCCCAGATTCCTTTCTCGTGCAGGAAGATTTCTCGATGGCCGATATGAACTTTTTGAGATGCTTGATGTACTGTGGGAAAAGTTCCAGGTCACAGTGGTTTCCTCCTTTTACCCATAATGGTTCATACTTTTCCTTGCAGAGATCCCAAAGCTGCTTGCCATGAGACCAATCTACAACATCATCGGCCGTTCCCTGCATGCAACATACAAACACAAAGCAAGACAACCAAGCAAATGAGAGCACATACCAAAGAATGCCACTGTAAAAATGCTAGTAACGCACAAGTACTGCATATGGCAAAACATTCCTCAAATCAAGAATAAACTTGGACATACTAATCATAATGGTTGCTGAAAAAATTGAATCATAAACTGATACAGACGTTTCATCCTGTAAGATATCACTGCTTAAATCAAATAAAGTCTCACCAGCTGGCAGCAAGACAAATCAGATGATCTGTTGTCCTTAAACTCTTCATGTACTCAGGGCGAGTTTAGACCCCGTTACAGAATGACAGTGAATCGGAGAACAATTTTATTTTATTTTTTGGTTAATGACGCATTAATTTGGCAATATAATTTAGATCATCGAAAAAGGAATTACCCTTAGCCTATATAATCCCTAGATGCGGCAAGGAAACTGAAAGTAAAAAAATTAACTACGTTAAGCAGAAAAGAAGTGGGAACAGAGAAAACAGGCTTGGCAAGAAGGAAGAGAACAAAAAGACAGCTGAAAGAAAACCTTCCATCAAAATCGAGATCAGTGAAGAAGAAATCAATCCCCTGCCTCCCTAATTCCTAGCTTCCTGCATCAATTCTATGATAAATGATATTCCCACTTTTATTTCCTACGGTAGTTTTTCTAACCTACACTGAGAAGGCAAAGTTTTAAACAATAGGGATACTTAAAATACACCAACTACAACTTAACCCCATCTAAGCCCTTAATATTATTTATCTCAGCCTGAATATAGAGAGAGGTAAAGACTGCCTCCTGTTAACCAATATAATTGTGGTGATCAGACCGATGGTCCATCTTGGGTTATCAAGTTACACATTACATTTAGATGAAGCAGTACAAGTTTTCCAAATGTAAAACTTGGACAAAAAAATTAGGAAGAATAGGTTCCAACCAGAATATAATTGCAAGGCAATCATAGAGATGGATATTTTATTCAATACAATCATGCATCTTGTGCGATTACAAGAAGATGCCGCACACAAATGGACCTTTTAACCACTTGATCCTTTATGCATGGAATTTTAACGACAGTTATGATGAAAGAAGGGGAAAGGAATAACAAAAAATGCGGTGGTATGTGAAAACTGCATAAAGAGATGAAGAACTAAATCACTATTCTCAAACTAACGGAACGCTTACATGGATCACAAGAACTGGACAATTGACGAATGGTATCTTATCAACATTCTGCAAAATAAAACTATATTAAGTACAAATATTGTTAACAACCGTAAAATCAAAACAAAAGGAATTTCCAGGCAAAGTAATCCATCATTCAACAGCAATAACCTTATATATGTCAAACCAATAAGTCCGTTTCACAGGATACATGACTCGCAGACCAGATGCAATCGGGCTATGGAGAACCACAGCCCTTAATCTTTGTAACCGAGCTGCTAAATCTAGAGTTGGTCCACTCCCAACTGATTGCCCATATAGGATGATATTTTCTTCCTTCACCCCATATTTCTCTTCAAGGCACCTATAGGCAGCTTCTATATCAGCATAGGTATTCTGCTCAGTTGGCTGTCCAAAAAGACAATTGAAATTCAACAATAAATTCAGCTTCCACCTATGATGCTCATCTTGTTTCAGATATAATTCGAATCAGATGGACTAGCAACCATTTTGCTCCCAAAGATATGTGAATCGTAGAAATGAGAGCTTAGCATGATAGAAAATAAGGAAAGTTATTTTCTTAAACACGACAAATAAAGGCACGGAATTTAGTTTTTTAAAGAGAATCCACAAGACCATCCATTTCTCAATCCTATCTATTGCAAGAATTTGCTTTACACGTCATAGCTTCAACCTTTTCAGCTCAAAAACTTTCATGTAGTCTCAGCATCAAAGTAATACAGAAAGATAAACTTTTCAAAATTTTACATCTTTCCTTTTCCTCCATTTTGCAACCACTACCAAATACACCAGCACTGACCAAACTTTTTCTCTCCAAGCTGAGGTATCTCATTAACCAAGCAAATGATAAAAACCAATCAAAGAATATTGAAATGCAAGTTCTTTACCTTCCCACTTGACTGTCCATAACCACTGTAGTCATACCTAAACATATCAAACACAATTACTTCAGAGTTAAAAGAAACACTAGATTCCCATCTAAGAAACTTCTAAAGCAAAAACAATAACCAACTAACCCCATCAAATTAACTCTCAGATGCAAACTAAGCTCGTAGAACAAGTCATACATCTGACCCAGATCAGCTGCGTTACCATGAGAGTAGAGCAAGGTGAGTGAGGCTGCAGGGTTCTTAAAGTACACCGCCACCACTTGGTTCCCCCTCTTGGTGTCCAGTTTCAAGACGTCAACGTTTTCTCTCAATCCCAACCCCGACATCTTAAGCTTACCACTAACCTCGTCCACCGCCACCTCGTACGACGGCGGGTTCGGTGGAAAAAACGCGAATTTTGCGGCCACCGAGGACGTAACCCCTCCCATCCTAGCACCCAGAAAAAAATCAAAGCTTGAATAATTAGCAAGAAACCCAATTGCCAAATTCTTCTAATCCTACGAAAATCACCAAGTGGAGATCTTGGGAAACGAAGTTTGGATCAAAACATGTGAGCAGCCCCCAAGTCAAACGGACTCGAATCAGTGAAAAAAAAACTGTTACATAAAGACCAGCAAAAAACGGTTCTTCTGGAGTGTTTGGTTGGCAAGAAAGTGAAGAGGAAAATCAAGAGAAAGTGGAGCCGGTGAGGAGGAAAAGCGGAGGAAATACCGGCGGGGAGCACGTGGAATATATTTTTTTTTTGGTTTTTTAAAATAATTATTTGATATTTTTAATTTATTATTATTGTGTTTGTGGAGGATACGGGATCTGAGGGGAGGGGACAGAAATTAGCGGATAAGGGTTGGAGTTTAGCGTGACGGTGACGTTTGATCGCTTGACACGTGTTATTTTGAGTACCTGCTAGATATTTTTACCTTAATTGTTTAAAATAATGAATAATATTTAAATTTAAACATTAAACATTAAACAATTAAAGTAAAATTCAAATATGATTCAATGTCCTCTTATAATTACATTATATAAATTAAGTATGATTATGTTAAATAATTCATATAAATTTTAAATTATTTAATCAATTATAATTTATAATTATAATTATTCTAATAATTATGAATAAGTCGTCAATTAATTATTAATTTTAGTAAAAATAATTTATTTATTAAAAATTTATATATTTTTGATGTAAATTGAAGGTCTATATTGTGTTAATAAAGATAAGAATAAAGATTAACAAAACTAACCTTAACTTGATTTTGATAACTTTTTTGCATGTTTACTTTTTTGTGTTAATATTATAAATTTAAGAAAAAATTAAAAAATTTATTCAATTTTGTAATATAATTTTCTATATAACAACAATAACAACTTAGTAAAATTCTTATCAATGTGTAGGCTCCAGAGAGGTCTAGCAATATGAATCTTACTCTTAATTGGTAGAGAGGAGATAGGTTCCAGAAAACAGGTTAGGAAAATGTATATGTTGCTAGTGATTTCTATAAAACGAATACAAAATAGTCTGGTTTCGAGGACCAACAACCTCCAGCCTAGGGCTCACACTCTCACAGGATGCTCAAAGCTACCCCTCTCTCCTCGTCTATTGCTTATTTATACTAAAATCTGTTATTCCTAACAGATTCGGTTAGCTGACAATCAAGCATGAGGTTGTC
>JANKOD010000001.1:24092903-24112815 GCA_026284645.1 Erythroxylum acuminatum | reverse complement strand
TTATCACATCTGCATGTGAGTCTATCAGAAATAGCAGTTAATCCAAGCAAGGATAAGGTTGCGTACTATCAGACCTCTCCAGACTCTGCTTTATTACGAAACTTCGGACTGATTGTAATTGAGACTGATAGAGGATTGAATAGTAAATTTTAGTGTTTTTTTTAAATTATAGAAAATTATCTTATTTTTTCATATTCTTTTGAACACGTTGATTTGATATTCTTCCAAAAGTTATAGGATAACAATAACAATATTTTGGTAAAAAATGTCACTGAGATGTATAAAGAAGTTTAAAAGTCCTCTTTTCTTATACTAATCATCTTTATCGCAATTCCTCCATGACTACATTTCAATAAGCTGGCTTATAGGTGGATTGCAGACCGATGTATCCGCAATACAGTGAGCTGCAATGACCGAAACCAAAGCTTCAGTAATATGGTAACCATCAAAGAAAAGGTGGTCATCGGGGTTTATGCAAGCTGTCAGCCATGGAATGCAGATCTCATTGAACAAAGTTGTGCAACATGGATTGCTTGTGTCCTCTAAACCTGCGTAAGTGATGATCGCAGAAAGTTCAACCTTACTGTCCAGAGAAGTTGATGATATAAAAAGCAGTAAGAGATTATATATATTACCGTAATTGGAAGGGTTCATTATAGCATCATAGGCTAACCAACCAAAACGGCCTTGAACGAACGTAGAGGCTTGGAGGGTTGATGTCAAGTTTCTAAGCATTTGTGGAAGCTTGCGGTTAAAGTAGGAAACGATCTGGTTCGATTCTTCATCACATTTTCCATTCTGGTTAGCTCGGTTTCTTGTAATTGATGGGATGCAACCAACGGGACCGATCTCCAACATCACAAGTTTCCTGACTCCCAAGTTATACAGCCTCTGTTGATAAAATGTTCATGTAAATTGGTAAATTAAAAAAAAAATGGATCTCGAGTACTGATCAAATATGAAAAAAAATCATATTTGACTTTGAGGAGAAGGGTGTTAGACTTGTTTATCAAAATCCGATCAAGATCAAGTTCGGGCTCGATTTTTAAGCGACTTAGACCTCATCTGATTTATTGTCATCTTTAAATTTTATTAAACGATAATTTTAACTCTTTCGTAATGTAATTTAAATTGTTATAACACTTGCAGGATCATAATTAGTAACAAATACTTGTATAAAGAATTTAGCTATATAACACAATGTTAATAGCAATTAGTCTTTTTTGTTAGGTCAATTGCTTTTCACAATCATACATTATTGAATTTATGGTATAGCTGATTAGAGTCTCATTAATTAAGACAAGAAGAGTCTCAATAAACAAAAGATGGTTACCTCAAATCGTTGTGAGAGTCGAGAGAGGAGGAGATCGGCAAATTCTTGAGGAGTATAGATTTTGTATTGATGAAATAAATTAGGCTCAAGATAGATATTGAGGTAGTCATTGCTTCCAATTGAGAACACAAATAGAGACTTTGATAGGTAGTCCATGAGCTGATTTGTGTCTTTGAAGTACTTTGGTAGCTCTGATTGGACTGTTCGTTGGAACAGTTCAATCTGATCGTCCAATGTCAAGCATTTTCCCTGCAAAATCACTTGCACATTTATAATATAATCCACATAATACTAATTTAGGTAAAAGATATAAAATTTTTCTATAATCTAAAAAATCTTAGAAAATCTTTAACTTTTAAAATTCTCATAAAACTCTTTATAATTTTTATTTTTAAAATTTATTTTTAATACTTCAATTAAATTCAACTACAAAATCAAATGTTATTTACATAATGATTAAACCTATTTTTAAAAATCTAACTGAACTAATTAAATATAAAATTAAACTAATAATTTATTATAATTATTTTAAATTATTAAATTATATCAAATTTAATTAACTCAAGTCGAATTTGAGAATTGATTTGAGTTATCATGTTAGTGATATTTAATTAGTTCATATTCGATATTTATACTAGGTTCATTTTATCAGTAAATATCATCACAAATTTATATTTATTTGAACACTACCTATGAATAAAACAATGCATGTATATAAACTTTAATTTTCTTACTATCCTAATTTATGTAATTTGGAAAAGATGAGTGGGTAAACTTCCAGATTAATGTAATAGTCTGCAAATCATGTCAACTGGGTACTCTACACTAGGCAAGCCTTGTACGACAAGCTCAATCGAGAGAGCGTAGATGTTAAAATACATGCAACATGAAAATTACACTTGTACCAATTAAATGATGTTTACATGATAATTGAAGTCAACTCTTAAACTCAAATTAAATATATTAAATCTAAAATATCTTAATAATTTATTATAATTATTTTAAATAATTAATTTAAATCAAATTTAATTAGTTTAGATTAATTTTAAGAGCTAGTTGAGTCACCATATTATTAAAATTTGATTAGTCCATATTTAATATTATAACTTCATGTATTTCTTTATTTTTTATCAAAATATAAAAGAAGAGATTTTTCTAAAAAATAAAAATAAAAATTTCAAAAATTTTAAAATTTAAATTTTTTTTACTAAAGTTATAACAATAACTATGTCTTATACTTGCAACAATGAAAACCAATCATTTGATATAATAAAAAAATTTAACATTTTTTAATTATATAAGAAAGGATATTAAAATCATATTGAATAATGTTATATACTAGAAAATATTTTTAAAATGATTTAACATAACAAAAGGTATATATATATGTGTGTGTGTGTGTGTGTGTATATATATATATTGTTTTTGCCCTACTTAATGCTTTATTTGTCTCTTACCCACTTGATTCCCGCTTCTGGTAAAATCCCACAAGACCCAGAAGCGTAGTTCAACCCTGTAACTGGTGTTGATTCCTTTATGCTCAAGTAAGGTGGAGGATATGGCAGTCCCATATACTCAGCTACGATATCAAAAAGCACTTTCATTAAACCAACTTAAGATTCACAACGGTGATGAAACAAACTTCTGATGTTCAACATAATCACATCGTACCTAAGTAGTCAGGGATTATTCTGCCATTACTGAACCTTCCTGTAGGTCCTTCAGCAAAGTTGACACCGTATGGCAAGAAGTTGACCTTGACCAAGGTTGGCAAGAAGTTGTTATTGCCATTGTCGAACATGGAATCTCCGAAAACGTACAGTGCTGGTGCACGAGGTGAAGAAGACAATACTATGGTTACGGAGTCGAGATGCAGAAACAAAAGCAACAAGACGATGAGTCCCATTGATGAATTCCTAAAGGGTATAAGAAAAAGTTGGTGAGGTCTGCGAGTTAGAAACAAAAACCATTCCTGAGGAGGACGTAGTCATATAGAAGATCGTTGGAACAAGCGCAGGCAGACAGTATGATATGACCTGAACGTGGAACTGATGAAAGATGATTTTTAAGACCACAAAACATTATTAAAAAAGAGATTATTATGCGAAAGCTGTAATGTGCGTGTAAATCTTTGCAATATATTGTGGGATAATTTATATTAAGGTAGTCGGAACTCGGAACCACGAAGGTGCGTCTTTCATTATAAAAATATCTTAAGATTATTTTATTTTGTTAAATTATTATTTTTATTATATATAATAAGGTTAGTTTACTAAAAATTGATCACAAAATCTAGTTATATCCTATAATCAATCTATAATGTAATTAATTAAAAATATGTTTTATCGTGTCCATAATTAATTAATTAATATATAAGATAAAGTTCATAAGATAAATATATTTTGCAAATAAAATTGTGATGATGTCATAATTATGATATTCCTATTATATTTACAAATTCTCAACCTAAAGTAATTAGGTAAAATATTTTTTTTGTCTTTGATTATTATTATTAAGATGTCATTGGTCAAGGTGAAATGGGATTTGAAAATAGTCTCAAATATCGTTAAAAGAATGAATTGCTAATGATAAAGAACTGATATGATTAGACTCAAATAAATTATATATTATATGCCTAATAAAATATTATTTGATAAATAATTGAATTATATAAACAAATCATGGACAAAAAAAATTTGTAAAAACTATTTTGATATTTATAATATTTAGATGATTGTAATGTTACTAGATGTTAATCTTGTTATATTAATATAAATTATTTAATAAGATAATTAAAATAGTTTCATTTATCTAATCGTAGATATAATTTATGATTGTAATTTATTTATATTTTCAATATAATTAAGAACATAATGGATCACATATAAAGAATGGTTTAAAAAGGAAATGTAATCTAATTAAGTTAGATTTAACCGTAAAGTTTGAAAAATTTTAAGTTCAAATATGAAGTATTTAATAAATGAAGACTAATATTATATATCAGATTTTATTTGAATTCTAATTGATATTTGATTAGAATTAATTATTATTCTAATTAAAGGAATTAAGTTTTAATTTTAATTAAAGTTGAATTGAAATTAAAATTTTATTTAATTAAATTTCTAAAATTTCAAAACCATATTATAGACAGTAATAAGTAGTTCTATAGGAGTTAGTACTCCTCAATTACCTTCTGTATTACTTGCGAAGTTTTTTCTTACCTATTCACATGGATAGTTTTAGAAATCGAACTTGTATGGTTACGATAGTTGTAATTAATCTATTTCAAAGATTGGTTTAGAGAACCAGCTGAACACAAACAGGGACTTCTTCTTCTTTTTTTTTTCTATAAAAAGGTAAACAGTTATTACAAACTACATAACAAAACAGGAAAACAGACTCTTAATAAATTTTCTATAAGAATCATGTGACACCTGATAGGTGTGGTAATAAAATAAATTACGGCATCTGTTAGCTGCCCGGCATAATTAGCAAGCTACTCAGCGCATCTGTTACTTTCTCGATATATATGTCGATGATCAACAGTCCAATTCTTAACAAACAGTAAATGAATGCTTCAAACGATGGGATAGAGAGTCCAAGATCGGCGGTCTGAAGAAGAGAGGACGTCGAACACCACCTTAGAATCAACCTCCAATTCAATACGTCGAAATTTCAAATTTCACACTAAGATAAGCCTGGTAAAAACCTCCCAAAATTCCGCTGTCGGCGGAGAGCAACACAAATAGTGACTTCGACAGCTAGTCCATAAGCTGATTTGTGCTTTGGTAACTCTGATTCGACTGTGCATGCGTCAATCTGGTTCGCCCAATGTCAAGCATTTTCCTGCAAACTCACTTATAATTCATCAAACTACTAATTCGGCAAAATAATTGGTATGAAGGGCTTGCTTATCAGCAGTTTTGTTAGAATAATTTTTTAACAATGGGGTTGAATAAAATTTGAACTTGAATATAAAAAATTAAAATTAAAATTTGATTTAAAATTAAAAGGATTTATAAATTTTAAATTTAATTTAATTAAATATTTGTGTTTGAACTTAAATTTAATTAAATTGAAAGATTCAACTGATCAAGCTCAAATAACTAATTTATCAAAATACAATCAAATTCAATGCCTTATTCAGATTTAGAATATTTGATTTCCATGCCTCTAACTTATCTACTTATAATTATGTAGTTGTGACATTGAATAGAGGGTGCTAGCCCCATCAAAAGACAAAGGACCTACAAAATTCATCATGACAATGACACTTCAAGTGATGACACTTCAAGTGATAAGTCTCTATGTCCAATCTTCAGTCGTGCCAAGAATCGATTCGATATAAATAATGACTATTAAAATAATAATCATCCCTACTTATGTATATACTTTATTGAATTGCTCCTCCTGTATTTTATCATAAACTATTGTATCGGCCAGCTTCTTCTGCTTTGATCAAATAAATACAAAAAAATTATAAAAACTTCTATTAATATTTTCATTGTGATATCCGAACTTGATAAATCCAAGGCCAAGATAGAGTGACATGAAGACAAACGAAAGGATTGGCCGTGGCTATTCAAGTTCATATCTTTGTTTCTATTAGTGATTTCCAAAACTGAAAAAAGATAACATATTCCTATCTTTTTGTATGAATCGAAGGAAGAAGAATTGGAAATTGAAATAAGTGAATGCTGATAATGAAATTGTAATCCTTGTTCTTGTCTTCAGTTATAGCTAAGGTTTGAGAAAAGTCCTTCAAGCCTCCTAATCTAAAGGATTATAGGTTTAAGTTGTGATTAACAAATCTGTAAATCATTTAAAATTTTGAAGGGAATAATTGATTGATGATAAAAAATATATTAAGGTTCACAGTTACGTGTTAACATATAAAGGGTATATCCTATACAAATGTTACATGAAAGTTCTTTTGACATGACCAAATGGGCAAAACATGAGACTTTGACTTTAGTGTTGCCAGAGATTTACTGTTGATAGATCTGTTCATTGGATTGAGGTCTGCTAAATCTTGGGCTGCCTAAAGATCCTACCTTTTTGTACTCGCCTGTCAAAACTATCCAGCGCAAAATATTTTTATTGTATTTGCTGACATGTGAGAACCAATGGAAGAAGCTCAACGACAATGGCCGTACTTTCACCTGTGTACAAAGTTACAAAAGGGTTCTATGTAAAGAACTCTGAGGCTGCCAGTAGTCACGAATTGCCTCGTGGGATTTTGCAGAGAAGGTTTTTACCGGCTAAAGATCGTATCTTTACGCATTTTGAAGCTGCATAATCTCGTCAACTTAACCCATTGTTACGTTATATTGGTCTCTTTTGGCCCTGTAGCCGATTGACTGGCCCTGTTTCAGCCACAGCATTAAGTGACCTTGAACTGGGTCATTGTTCTTTAACATTGACTCTTGACGTTGAATAAGTCAAACGACATAAAAAGGGTTATGATCTCGTATGGCTGGTCTCTGCAAGTAGTGATCGCGGGTTGTTGAGGTATGTGATGTTTTCAGACGTATTGGTAAATGGGTTTCTTTTCTTCTGGGCAATTTTTGGTGATTCTTTTGTGGATTGAATGAGATAAGTAAGAACTTTCCATCTTCTAATTTGATGATCGGATGAAACATGGGGTTTTCTGGGGATGATTTTGGTTCACAGTGATCCTTCTCGAATGAGTTTTGGTTCACAGAGAGCTGTTATTAGTAGATACAAGAAGATCTGTATATTTTTCATAACAAAACGTTTGCGTCGAAAAGGATTTAGTTTTTATCTCTTTCTCCAAGTTTTATTTTGGTTATGTGATCTTGTAATTCATGATCAATGAACTCAGACATCCATGGGGCTATTAACTTCTTGTGGCTACGAAATTCAAGCAAACTAGAAAAAGAATGGTAGAAAGGAAGGGCTATTCTTCTTCTTCTTCTTCTTTGAGAAAGTTTGGCTTCTAATTAGTAGTAGAAAGAAGTACCTGTTCGGTTTTTGTTTAGCATTATCTGACCATCAATGGAGTTATATACCTCAAGAAGTAAACTTATTTGTCAACCTCTTACTCTCCTGGTTTGTTGGATTCTGATAGTTAACTTAGAATTGTCCGAGGTACCTTCGTGTTAATTCCTTTGAAGATACCATACCTATTAAAATAACTGGTCCCATGTCGTATGTTTACCATGGGATTGCTTTGTTTTGTGCTTAGTTGTATTAGTTTTAACTGTCTAATTTCAGTTAACCATTGGAATCCTTCCTGTCGAATTTTGAAGTTTTATTGCTTTTACATGTTTTCTTCTGATGCCAACTGACATATTTTCTGTCTCAAACTGCGGCAATGTAAAACTTTTTAGCTTTTATTTGAGATGGCCATGATCCTTCAAACTTATCGAGTTATGTGTGTCATTACAAGTTTTGAAATTAGAATTGTCGAGGGCAAATGATGTTTATTATTCATAATGACAGTGAGCCTGCAAAAAGTTCTGATCTGTAAAATGTTTGGAACACATAAGTTGCAGAAGGAACCAATCGATGACTCAAAAACTTGATTTGATTGTCCTTGGGGTATCCGTTGGTTTGGCCGTTGGAGTCCTGATTGCTACACTGGTATTTCTTGGTTTAAGGTGGTATAAGAAGCATGCTCATCTCCAACGGAGTGCACATGAGCGTAGTTTCGGATCACTTCCGATACGTATGAATGGCTTTGGTGTAAACACTGATCTGAGTGCATCTCTTCAAAGTCCTGTAAAAGACAGATCAGAGCACACTCAGAGAAGTACTCAGCCTCCTCTGTGGAGTTATCACAGTAAAGGCCGGCCTGCTACCTTGTCAGGCGTGTTTCAATATTCTTACAAGTACGTACATGTCTAAATTTTGGCATATTTCTCAAATAAGTTAGTGTTGTTCATGAATTTCTAATCTTCTATTCTATTGGCCTTGCACCAGTCCGAATAGCATGCAATTAATGCTAGAAAAATAACCAAGTTCCTCGAATTCCAGAGCACCAAGAGGAGAAAAAAATAATAATAATAAAGAGGAAGTTCTACTCTACTCTGATATGTACAGTGTGGCAGTTATTGAACAAATCAGTTCACGAAACAAACGAATCGGGTGGATTTATCCATTGATCTTGACTTACTCTTTGTCTTCATTGAAACATATTCAATTGCTTACTTACCTATCTCTCGCAAGTTTCTTAGACAAAGCTGAATTGATGATGTTGTAGGTTTGTACATTCTGATATCAGTATTCTGAGTATAAAACTTGCCTGTTTGCTACAAATTTGCTTGTGGATATTAGTTCATTCTTTGGCTTATCCATATTGCCTTCTCAGGGATATTCAGAAGGCTACACAAAATTTTACTACCACATTAGGAGAAGGTTCATTTGGGCCTGTATATAAAGCAGTTATGCCTACTGGAGAAACTCTAGCTGTGAAGGTGCTTGCTTCCAATTCAAAACAAGGGGAGAAAGAGTTCCAAACAGAGGTAATGGTTGCATCTGTAATAGGTTAATATTCGAAAGATTTGAGAGTTTGAACAACATATAAATCTTTTGTGAATATGGAAGAGATCATGCATCGTGACTCACACCGGTATTTTATGGAGAGAATTTAAATATATGTTCTCTGGAAAACTTTTTGTAGATGTTATGGTGTTGAAAATTTGTTGGACTAGTGATATAACAAGTGAAAAGTCTGTAACACTGGCAACTTCCATTTTTTGCCTTTATGAAAACCTGTATTTAGACTCAGTTTGGGACTTATCTGAAATACCAATTTATGTACTTTCCTACCTTTTTGCAGGTGTCTCTTCTAGGGAGGTTGCATCACAGGAATCTAGTTAATTTGGTAGGATATTCAGTAGATAAAGGGCAACACATGTTGATCTATGAGTTCATGTCTAATGGAAGTCTGGCAAACCTTTTATATAGTAAGTTAAGAAGTCAATTTACTCAAATGCTATTATTGGTAATAATTCATATGTTTTAAGGAGGGGTTGAGGTGGCCAGGACCCAGGCCGGCTTATGGCCAACTGTAGTTAGGAACTTGCATATCAAATGTGACCCTCTTATTCTAGAGGCAATGCATTTATTTAACAATTCCATCATGATGAGCAACTTGCTATACATGCACCAGATCAAAAGGAACAAAGTTTAAGTTGGGACGAAAGGATCCAAATTGCTCTTGACATTGCAAATGGGGTTGAATACCTTCACGAAGGAGTAAGTTGATCGCATATGCTTTTTGATTTCATTTGTTCAACAATGTGCTGCTTTTTGTTTCTCTGATAGAGTTCATTCCATTGAAAGGGTATTTTCTCTTTCTGATACAGGCTGTCCCACCGGTTATCCATCGGGATTTAAAGTCGGCAAACATACTGTTGGATGAGTCGATGAGGGCTAAGGTAAGCTAGGGATGTTTAGATATGAAATGGACCAAAATTTCCTTAGTTCTATTGACTGACTGAACGCTATAATCATAAAATTAGGTTGCTGACTTTGGACTTTCTAAGGAAGAGGTATTTGATGACCAGAATTCTAGCCTGAAAGGCACTTATGGCTACATAGATCCTGTGTACATATCCACAAACCAGTTCACCACAAAGAGTGATGTCTATAGTTTTGGTGTTATCATCTTTGAGCTCATTACAGCAATTCACCCAGATCAAAACCTAATAGAATATGTTAATCTCGTAAGTTGTATATCCTCAGTACAGTCTCCATTTCTTCAAGTAACTCTCTTTCTTTGATCTAAAGGTTCCTCTTTCCTTGGCCTGAAAAGGCTGCTATGAGTTCAGATGGTATTGATGAAATACTAGACAAACAACTGGTTGGACAGTGCAACATCGAAGAGGTGAGGGAGCTGGCTAGAATTGGTCATAAATGCTTGCACAAATTCCAGAGGAAGCGACCTTCAATTGTGGAGGTTTCACAGGCTATAATGAAGATAAAACACCGGCAACTCGCCAGAGATAACAGCATGTCTTTTGTTAATCCAGACATTTCATTAGTCATAAGCAAAATACAGGACCAGCAGGTGGAGTTGAGTGAAATGACGAGCAGAGAGATTACTGTTAAATGACCACAAAGAACTTGATCTATGCTTATGGTTACAGTTTTGTTCTTATCGCTTGTCAATTAGTACGGATGATAGCGTGCAACAAACAGTACAGACAAAATGAAAGAAGTAGACCCCTTTGAAACGAAGAAACAGTAACTTAGACACAAAATAATCTGTTTTAGCATCTCTAGAGTTTTGGGAATAGGAACAGTTGCTTCTTTTTATCACTGAGATCAAGATTTTCCAATCCTTTGAACATAATCTCTACTGCATAGTCGCATAGTGCATGATTCCCGAACAAGCATGCAATATATAATGCAAATTATCATTTACAGTAGAGAAATTACCTTGTTCTTCATGATTTCAACCATCCACACCACGAAGTTGTAAATCATTTCGGTTTTAATCCCAGCTTAAGCACTCTTAAGTAAATAGCAAATTTTCCGAGATCTCATGGAAATCACATCACCATCCAAGCATTGAATGTGAGTAGCGAGTGAGAAGCAAGCAAAACCATAAGGTTACAGATGCACAGGACCATTGTCCTCAAGCTTACAAGACCAATCAGGTCAAATGGCAACAATAGACGAGAATATATGAAAAGTCCGACAGCAGCTAATGATAAACAATACAGAAAAGGTAGAACATTGAGTCGCATGTAAGAAGAAAGATATACCAAGGTATTCACATACATTGGAGTACTAGGAATTGGACAAGTAGCAATTACGTTTTCATTTCAAACTGTATTTAGGTACAAAATATTGCAAACATCAGCTGATATTTCAGCATAAGCCAGCTATAACCTGACAACTTCTTTTAGGCATGCGTCTTATTTGAGCTTTGCATTCTTATTTATTACCTTAGGAAAGCAGTCTAACCATGGATGAAACAAGTGAGGGAGAAATTGAGGATAATAAAGCATATTAACACCGGCTCATTAGAGACTTCAGCATGCAAAAGATTTGAGATCTTAAACTGCAACTCCAATAGACCACGACACCCTTCCTTATTCAGTTTCTCAACTTCCATAGTGTCAAAATTGACACGAAGTTCCAAGCCTCTGTATTCTCCTTTGACCAATATTATCAGATAGACGACTGGAAAAAGCAGGGTGGAGTAACTTCTTAAAATTTTCAAGGTATTTCACCCACTCCCCTTCAGTCAGATCATCAAACTTAACAAAACTAGTGCTTGCAGGAAGTTGCTCATTGACACTCCTATTTCCTGAGGACGTACCAGTCAAGTACCCATTTTTCTGCATGACACCATCATGACGCCAGCTCTTCTCCCCCATGCTGCTGTTTCTTAGTAAGTTGGACAACTTTAGAACAGCTGGAATATGAGCCTTTCTAGAGTCAGCATATTCATATCTGCTCTTCAATAATTCATTCACCTCACTATGTGCCACTTGCTTCTCCTTCTCTTCCTCCTTCACATGATCTTCAGGCTTGGAAAGTGGATTTTGGCAATTTCCACCTTTGGACGTAATCAAATCTAATTCGCCACAATCAATATCAAATTGAAACTCATCATTGTCTCCCGTTTTACCACCACAAGGGGAAAGCTCCCTCTCCCCTAACCGATTCATCGCTTCAATGCATATGAGCTCAAGCTCACTAGGCTGCTCTTCATGGCCTACAAACTCCCTACTCATCATCTCACCAATCTCAGCAAGACAAAGACCAAAAGCTGCTGCCTGTTTAAGGAAAATAGTGCACAAAACCAAGATCCTCAAGCATGCCTCTCGAATCATGGGCAGCTCCCTTCGAAGCATGTCAGAGTCTTGAAAAGGGTCAAGACGATTTATATACTCAAGCTCGTCTTCTGAAAAAGGAAGAGATGCTTGTGGCCAGTGGATCCATTCAAAATATGGATCCTCCAAGGATTCAGGAAGGCAAAGACCGTGATCAATGGGAACAAGCTCCACCTGACCAAACCTTCCAATGCAATCAAGCTTTCTGACCAAAAGGTTTCCAGCATGTCTATCTGTGTTAAAGATACGTATATCTAGAATCCCAATTCTATGCACTGCAGCAACAGGAAAGCTTGAAGTCCCATGATCACTAGCATCAAAATCATGAGGAATGAACTGCTGCAATGATGCAATCTTGCTAACTTTCTTCCTCTGCTGATGCTTATTTCCTTTGACACCATCACTGACGTTAAAAACAGAGTGTGTCGCTTTCACAAGGGCAGTGGATGGCACATTGGCAAAGTGATCGTAGTCAAGAAGGTAAGCTGCAACTTCTCTAAAACCTGCTTCCCCAACCCTTACTGAGCGTTTGAGGCCTGGTTGCCCTAGAGCTTTTCCAACAAAACCCTTCGGATTGTTGGGGGCATAAGGTTCCTCATCTGTAGGCTTCAGTATGGCAAGATTTTTTCCATGACAATTCTTGAAATAGTATGCACCACCAAGCCCACTGCATATAGGAGTTGGGTCGACCCCAGCCCTTATTGCCTTCACAATCTCCTTCACTAATTGCTTTACTCTGAGGCAGTGATTTGAGAATCCCAATATCTCTATTGGACCACTCTGGTCACTCTGCTCAATATCCTTGCCTGTTGGTGAAAGACATGGGGTGGATGAACTCCTATGAATAAAGTTCTTAGCAAGAAGAAGTGGAGAATCATTTCTAACTGAACTGAGATCGTTTTTCAACACCATATCTCCAAACATCAATGACCTCTCTTCAGTTGGGACATTCAGTGCTAGTTTTAACTTCCTCTTGACGGTATGGGCATTGTCACTCCTGTCTAATTCTATACCCAAAACAAACCCCATTTCAGTTTGAACAAATACACGCCTCCTTCCAGAAGGCTTTCTGTCCAACTTTTTATCACCACAACCTTCACCACTGAGGGACGCTTTAATACTCGCTACTGCCATATCTGAATGTACAGGGCAGCCAAGCTCATGATAGATGGAAGCAAGAGGAGAAACCGCAGAGTTCAGAGCCAGCAACAGAGAAGGCGGTAGCAGAGAGTTTCTCTCCCAAGCAGACGCCAATCTCGAATACCATCAAAGAACGTTGGCGAAACTTTATTTTATACAAAACCATGTCAATGTTGAATTCAAGCTGTCACTCTTGCAATCACATTGTAACTGCAGCAACTGAGGAACAGTGTGTGACCTAGAGATACTGCCACTTTGGTGAAGCCATCTGATGATGCTGGCTACATAGAGGGAGAGCAAATATCAGGTCAATCGAAAATTTTCGACTCACAGTAAAGAACACAAAAAGCAATACAAAAAGAGTAAAGCTCGAACAATCTCAAGTTCCATTCTGTTTTCGTATTAGGAGATCAAACATGGAAATGGAATGCAACGAATTGAAATATGGGAAATTAAAACTTCCAACAAGTACGTATGAATGATCATGTTAAGTGCCACTAGTTGTTTAGTTCCCCTTTCTTTGGCTTGAAGTACTACAGTCATAAAGTTTCCCACGTCTCAAAACTCACAGCAAAAATTTCTCATTGAAATCTGAACAAAAGAACTTTTCTTCAAACTTTCCTGCTTCGCAATCTTACACACATGCCAATCACCAGTCCAATTTATTTACTTGTTAAGTCCAAAGAAAAAATCTAGCAAATTCTGAATTATAATTTTCAACGCATCGCACATACATAACCACATCATTGGATTAACCAAAACTTCCAGAAACAAGAATCGTTTGAAAATCCGCTACAAGAAAGAAAATCATTAGTTTTCATGTCCTTTGCCTCGCCATAAAGATGTATACCTTCTTAGGAAACAAACAAAAAGGCGACGCCCTTTCTCAGAGTGACGGAGAGAGACTCACCGGCGACCAGCGAGATCCTGAGTCCCCGCCGTTGATGATGGACGGCTGAGAATCGATGACGCGAATCTATTCCTTTTGAGATCAACGGCTACGATCACTCTCCCTGTCTCTCTCTCCCTGTTTTCTATTAACTGCTTCTCAAAGGAATCGGACTGAGCTTTTTAGTTTTTAACGGATCGATTTATTTATTTATTTATTTTATTATTATTTATTATTCTTACCCAACTGCAAAGCAGACAGCATCTGCAACCATGTCGTGCCACGTAAGGTATCGAGGCCCGCAACAGTGAGAATTCTCTGCTGACGTGGCAATCTTTGGTAAAGTTTCAGTCACATCCTCTTTTTAAACTTTTTTTCTTTCTGTGTTTGTTAAATGGGAACTGATATTAAATAATATTTTAATAGATAAATTATATATTATATTTTAATCAATTATTTGGTTAATTAATGATTTAAAATTCAATATATTTCCAATCTCAATTTATTATTTTGTAAATACTAATATGAGAAATAAATATAAAATCTTTTGAATTGATAGACATATAAAAAATATACAATAAAAAGAGTTTAAATAATTAAAAATTATAATTTTTAAAATTATGCTACAAACAATGACAAAATACTCATAATAATAATAAATTAATTTTATTATTTTCAATCAATAATTCTAAAAGAGTTAAATTAAAAATCTCAAACTTTAGTTAATTTTATGATTATAAACCGAACTTAAAAAAGTAGTAATTAAATATTTAATTTTTTAATTGTAGTCCGACATTAAAATCTCCGTTAATTTTGCAGACGTGACTTGTCATATATTTCACAAGTCCTAACTATTAATACACTTAAGCTAAATATAACACAACTAATGAAAATTAATAAAACAATATCGTGCAATTATATAACTAAAACGACATCATTCAAAAAAATGAACTCCCTAAATTAGGTCACGTTGTTTAATCCCTTAATCCTTCGTTTAATCCCTCGAATCTTTGTTTTCAGTTTGCTGATGTGTTATCATGCGCGAGTGGCTTGGCGCGTTGAGAGAACGTAGATTGAAAATTGAAAATGAAAGGCTGAGAAATTAAATGGACTAATGGATTAAACATCATAAATTAATTTAGAAATTTTATTTTTTAAAACGACATCATTTTAATTATGTGATTAAAAGTTTTGGCTTCATCAATCTTTATTAATTTTGTTAATTTTAACTGTCGTGTATCATTAATTATTTTGAAATATGTGACAAGTCACCTAAGTAAAATTAATGAAAATATTAACATCAAATTATAATTAAAAATTAAAAGTTTAATAATTTAATTACCACTTTTTAAAATTGTGAGTATAAATTAATCAAAGTTTAATATATTTTTTTTCAATTGACTCCTTCCAAAATATCTATTCTACTTTTAGCCGAGATAACAACCGGATATTTCGTCCAAAAAAAAATAAACAACCGGATATTTATCGCACGTCACGTTTATCTCACCTGGAACCGTAGATGTCCTTTTTATGTAACAAGTGTCCAATAGGTCATTTTCATTATTTGAATACGTATTATATCCATTTTTTTAATACGTATTATGTTGAATTTATTTTTATGTAATGATATATAAATAGTAAATATCCGAAGTTGAATGCCTTTTCCTAAAATTGAAATTTGTCAAACTTAATGCCATGATTTTTTAAGTTCTAAAAAAAAAGGCAAAAAACATAAATATTCCTTATAATTTAAGAAATTTTTTAATTTTGAAAATTTTCAAAAATTCTTTTAATTTTTAAATTTTCATAAATGTTCCTTATTTTAAAATTCAGTTAAAAATAATGATGATTTAATAAAACTCTTAAACTCGAACTAAAATAATTAAATCCAAAACAAACAAATAATTATTTATAATTTTCAAGAATTTTAAAAAGGTAAAGTTGGTTTTAAAATTGTAAATTGTAAAAGATATTTATGTCTTTTATTTAAAAAATAATTTGACAAATTCGAAGCTAATCAAACTCAAATATTTGAACCTCAGGTGAAGTTTAAATTTAATTAAATCGAACTAGATTCTTTGATTTCTAATCAGACGAGACCAGCTGGCCTATTTTAATATGTCACCTCTATTTGGAATCAATACTTCTTTGTTTCCAAGAAAAGAGAAGGAAGCAGAACCTCCATGAGCCGCCACGCTTTAGAAAGACTAGCACAAATACTTATGCAACACGTTCCAAGAAGATAAGGAGGAAGCTAACCTCGCAGCATCACCGTGAGAGTGAGGAGATAAAAGTAGAAATTCTTGGATAAGCGTGATCACCAAGTCAAGCGAGTTCTATAAGTTACTATATTGAAACAAACCAAATCTTCCCAACCCAGAAACACATCACAAAAACAAACACAAGCACAAGCATCGATTTCTAGCTACGACTTGGTTCTGATCTAGTGGAGTCTGTTCGTCTTCCAACGCCAAAGAAGAGGATTTACACAACTTGGTCTGAAATGGGTTTTTGTTTTCCATGCTCGATGTTTTTCTAACAAAGATTGAGATGGAATTCATAATATTCATTGACAGATTACATCATACATATATACAGTAACTTGTCCTAATCTTCTCCTAAATTGTAGATACAGAATCGGTAATACACATAAATCTGATCTCCTAATAATGACAAAGATAATCGTGCAATAACTAAATGATATTTTCCTTAATACTCCCCCTCAAGTTGGAGAGTGTAAATTAAGAACTCTCAACTTGCTTCGTAAAAATTCAAACTGCTCTCTTCCAAGGGCCTTTGTGAACGCGTCGGCCAACTGCAATTTCGTAGAAATGTAACACGGCCGAATTAGACCAGCTAGCAATTTTTCCCGAACTATGTGACAGTCTATTTCAATGTGTTTCGTTCGTTCGTGAAAAACTGGGTTAGCTGCTATGTGCAAAGCTGCTTGGTTATCACAAAATAATGAAGCTGGTTCTCGTATCTCAACTTTCAAATCTCGAAGTAAATAGCTTAGCCAAGTCAACTCTAGACAAGTGTTAGCCATGGCTCTGTACTCAGCTTCTGCTGACGATCTGGACACATTGGTCTGTTTCTTTGACTTCCATGAAATGAGTGATGAGCCGAGAAAAATGCAGTAACCAGAAATAGAGCGCCTGGTTGTACGACATCCTCCCCAGTTTGAGTCACAGTAAGCGCTAAGTTTCAAAGTATTCTCGGAAGGTAGAAAGAGACCTTGGCCCGGAGTTCCCTTTATGTATCTGAGAACTAGTAATGACGCTTCCCAGTGTGGTTTCCTGGGCTCATGCATGAATTGACTGAGTGTACGTACTGAATACACTATGTCTGGTCTAGTCACCGTCAAGTAAATCAACCTGTCGACTAATCTTCGGTATTTGCTTGGATCACTCAAAATATCACCATCTGTGGTTGTCAATTTCAAATTCTGCTCCATCGGAAATTTGTCTGGCTTGGCACCTGAAAGACCTGTATCTTGCAAAATATCTAATGCATATTTTCTTTGAGACATAAATATCCCTTTCTTAGAGCGGGAAAATTCTATTCCCAGAAAATATTTCAAATCACCGAGATCTTTAATAAAAAAAACGTTTGAGCAGATAGTCTTTGAGTGATTTGATTTCATGCAGATCGTTTCCAGTTAATAGAATATCGTCCACATAGATAAGAACTGCAGTGAATTTGGTACCTTGAGCTTTGGTAAAAAGCGAGTAATCCGCCTTGGATTGTATGTAGCCGGCTCTTTTAATAGTGACTGCAAATGTGGAGAACCAATTGCGTGATGCCTGTTTCAACCCATAGAGAGATTTATTTAGCCGACATACCAGATTCTCCCCCTGTCGGCGTAATCCGGGAGGAGGAGTCATATAAACTTGCTCGTGAAGGGCCCCATGGAGGAACGCATTGTGAACGTCCAGTTGATGGGTGTACCAATTTCTTGCTGCAGCCACAGTTAATAAACACCGAAGAGTAGTGAGTTTGGCAGTCGGGGAAAAAGTTTCTTTGTAATCTATACCTTCCACTTGGGTGTAGCCTTTGGCGACCAAGCGTGCTTTGTAACGCTCAATGGTGCCATTCGAATGATATTTGATTTTATACACCCATCGACAGCCGATTGGTTTGTGCCCGGGAGGAAGAGGAACAAGCTGCCATGTGTTGTTTTGTTCCAATGCCTGGAGTTCAGCGGACATGGCCTGGCGCCAAAAAGAATCTTGTACGGCTTGGTCATATGTGGCAAGCTCGGTCTGGGCTGTCAAAAGAGCTAGAAAGGCACGGTGTCTAGAAGTGAAACGAGAAACAGATAAATAGGAAGAAAGTGGGTGTTAAGTCAGAATTTTGACTTCTCGTATAAAGTGATTTTGATGACAAACAAAAGTAAATACAAAATAAAAAACAGACGATACGAAAATCAGAAGGAAGAGAAAAAAACAGAAGGAAGAGAAAAGCAGACGATGCGGAAAGCAGAAGATGCAAAAGCAGACGATGCGAAAAGCAGACGATGCGGAAAGCAGAAGATGCAAAAGCAGACGGAAGCTACACTACAAAAGCAGACGATGAAAAAGCAGAACAAAGGAAGTTGAAGCTATCAGTATGCGGAAGTTACAAAGCGCAACTGCATAACCGTTTCTTTCAAGAATCAAGAAGCAGTTACTCAAGAAGCAGTTGAAAACGCGACTATAAATAGAGAGTCGAAGTCGAAGACAGAGACTACTGAAAGTTTGAGATATTGAAGAGCTGATAGACTGAAAGTCTGAAAACACTGAAATACTTACGTATATACTGTAGAAACTCGAAAGAGTTCTGTGCGAAATTGTTAGAGCGCTACACTGTTGTAAAATAGCTCTAGTTATTTTCATTTTCTGAAAGAGACACAGATAGCCTGTGGAGGCTAAGAGTGAAAGAGTACCTGTGTTGTAAAGAGACCTGAAGAGGCTCGACGAAAGAATACTTGTAAAGTTTTGAAGATAGTGAAATCTCAGAAAGGTTTCTGAGGACTGGACGTAGCCCACGGTTTGGGGTGAACCAGGATAAAATCTCTGTGTCCAAAATTTCTTAACTTTCTTTATTACTTACTTGTGTTCTGAATTAAGCAATTTTTAAAGAAGAGGGTAAAACGAAAAAGTATACACAATTCAACCCCCCTTCTTGTGCGTTGGTTATTATTGTATTAACTTGTGATTCACTTCAATTGGTATCAGAGCAAGGTGTCCAAGAATCATTCTAATCAAGTGTGGACGAAAGATAAATGGGAGAATCACACGTTTATATCGCGGAAGGAGCCTCTGTCACTAGACCTCCAGCATTCAATGGAGAAGACTATCACTACTGGAAGGACAGGATGCGGCTATTCATTGAATCTACTCATATAGATCTGTGGGACATAATAGAAAGCGGACCATACATTCCTACAGACGACGATGGGAATCTAATTCCACGAGCAAGATGGACGGCGGAGCATAAATCAAGATTTCAACTCAACTCAAAGGCGAAGTTCTTTTTGAGTTGTGCTCTAAGCAGAAGCGAATATGACAAAGTACATGGATGCGACACAGCAAAGGAAATGTGGGATACTTTGTCCATTGCGCATGAAGGCACAAGTCAAGTCAAAGAATCAAAGATCAGCATTCTTGTACACCAATATGAACTGTTCAAGATGAAAGATGAAGAATCCATTGATCAGATGTTCGGAAGATTCCAAACGATCGTGAATGGATTGAA
>JANKOD010000001.1:24046107-24070246 GCA_026284645.1 Erythroxylum acuminatum | reverse complement strand
AGGATCTCTGGAATGAGGGGGGCGGTGTATTGTGCGGGAGCTCGGCCTGCGTAGGCATTCCAAACCAGATTGATCCGGTCGTCCGCGACTTTTCCTAGGGCTTCCACAGGATGACGATCGGCCATCGCACCCGGCTGTCGAGCGGAGATTTGCTGTTGTCCCAGGCGAGACTGCTGAATTTGACGTATCACCAGCTCGGCCGCTTCCTCTATCTGCCTTTGGGTGAGAGGGGTTTGTTGTGGTGCAGGGAGATTGGTTTCCAGGGGATGCGGAGAGTGGAGATGGGAATTGGCTTCAGCGTTATCCTCCAGGGCAACGCTCTGCTCTTCTTAATCTTGATTTTGAGACTGTAGGCGATCATTCGGGTCTGAAGATTGTGTGCGAGAGTCTGGATGTGCTGGTGGGAGAACATCAGGTAATGGCAAAGCCATCCGTTGCAGTGCAAGTGTCGTGACGGCGGCAATATCAGGGTTGGCTGCTACCGCCTGGCTAATCTGTGTGGTTCTGGACGTGGTGCTCTGACGTCGGGCCCCACGGTGGGCGCCAAATGGTTCAACCGAATTCTGCTGAGGTCGAACGTCGTTGTTTTGATTCATGGTCTGTGCGATTTAGGCTGTGAGATACCTGCAAAACAGATAACGGTGGGTCAGGGGTTGATTCCCGGGAGGCCCCTCCGACGCTCATGTCAGTTTTTTGAGAGATTTTGGTAACTTAGAATGAGGAAGAACAACTAGGGTTACAGTCTCATACCTGAATCACGGTAGAATGGTACGTTATATATGCTACAGATGCTAGGTTTACGTAGATCTTTGCGTTTGCATGGGAGTCTAACTCCTCATGGGCCGGACGGGCAGTGGACGTATGACGATGGGCCTGGGCCTAGCACAGCCGACCTAACCAGACTCAATTTAGCAATGATATAAATTTAATGTGCAACAAGCCACGTCCCTTTCGACTTTTGGTTGATGGATCATACTGTGGAAAATTAGGTGGATATCTTCCTTTCAAAGATGGTTTTGGACCCATCTATATAATATAGAAGTCACTTCGAAAAAGATGCTACCTCATTTTAGGTAGATCTGCATCGTAGTTATACATTTCAAACCTGACTTTCGTTGAAGGATTAGTCAACCAAAAGCTTGAATAAAAGATTTCACCCTGAAACTGCCATTGCAGGTCAAGGATGCCCTTATTGTTTTCAGATGTTCCATTAATTAATCACCTAAGTAAGATTTAAGCATATGGATTAATCAAATACAACAGTTGTTAAGTTCCTTATTGAGAAGTCATATGCAATCCTGATCAAGACTGATGAAATTGAATGCTAGTTTTTTTTTCCGACATTCGTGAAGAAGTATTTTCATAGTTTTTTTTGAAAGTATTTTCATAGATTAGGTCTACTTTAAATTGCTTATGATATTAAACCTTTTTCGAGCTGGGAGTCAAATAGTTAAAATTGTTGATTTATGCTCCACAACCAATCGCTTTGGTTGTTTAATAATAAATTATTTAAAAGCATTCTTTATCTTGTATATGTTTAAATGTATATGATAATGTTGGACCCCGTTCCCGAAGCCCAACCAAGGTATTGGACCACATTCCCGAAGCCCAACTATCCAACTGAAGCCGAAAAGCGTAAGCGGGTTTTCTTGTAGGGTTATTTCTATGAACTCTCACTTCCTTTCCATCAACCTTTTTGAATTCAACTCCAAAAGCTACCAATTTTTGTGGGGAGGTAGCAAAACGTGTTAGGAATCCAATGCTTCAAGAATCACTTAATTTGGAGGTCGGATGAAGAAGTTATGGCCAAAAGAATCCAATATGTTTATGTCTTTACTCCAACTGTACATATCTTAGCGCGATTGCCATAACTTTTGCTACAAATGTCGGATTGATTTCGTTTTTAGACCATTTGAAAGAATCCATCAAGACCTACAACTGTCATCAAGACCTCAAAACGAAATTCAGCTTCTAAAGTGGTCAAAATTGCGATTTACTGTAGTTGTCCCGTGAATGTCCGTTTAACGGACATAGACTGGCTTAAAAGCCATTTTTCACCCAAGAAGGTCCGTTAAACGGATATGTCCGTTTAACGGACATGCATTGGGTAGAGGGTCCTTTCTCACCCGAGAAGGTCCGTTAAACAGACATAGGTGACCCAAAACTCCTTCCAAAGCCTCTCCAATGCTTCCAATATCCATTGTAACACCAAATACATTCATAACCTTCCCAAATTCAACCCTTCTAGTGCAATAACACTCCTCAAACACTCAATTACCAATTTGAATGCATTAAACTCCCAAATCTCAACTCAAAAACTCATAGAATACACAAACTCTTAACATTTACCATAGCTGTCATGTTCATATCTCCCATGCAGCATCATCACTTATAATGCTCATATCTCTCAACTCCGATACCCAAATTTTACAAACTTTATACCGTTAAAAAGCTAAGGGGATTAACTACAACTTTCAAGAAGACCACTTTGTCTAATATAGCCTAAATTAACCTAGTTTTTCCCCCCGAAGTCAATACACAATTGTTACCCCTATGAAAACCTGCAATATGAACTATACACTACAAGATACATTAAGCACATACACAAGGGAACTTCTCAAGTTCTCAATTCATTTCCAAATCAAAATGAAGTTCATATAAAGCTTTCATACATAGCTTTAATTACATATCGACATTTCATCAAATCTTAACACAAGTTACATAATGCATTGGATGCTCAATGTTCAATATGCTTATAAAGCTATCCAAAGGTCTAGCCACTAACTTAGTACAAAAGATTTCTAACTCTCTCGGATTTTATCCAATTGCCTTGCAAGGATTCACTGATCTTCTTGGTATACACTTGAGGAGTGGGAAAAATATTGGGTTTAGCTACACAGCTCAGTGACTAAAATATTTATAGCCATTGGCGATGAGCCACACAATCAACATATCTACATAAACATTCATATAGGAATACACCTTGCAATCAAAGTTCAACATTTACAATTTCAATTCACAATTCATAATTCAAAACATCATCACATATGACACATTGGATGCAATTCACTTCAAAGCATAGCTTAGCATATCAAAATGCAAATGCACAACCAAATGGCTTGAGAGTTCCGTGAAACAAAACGGCGAAACCGAAGTTTACACAGTGAACGAAACGAGTCTACTTTTCGAATCTCGTGGACCACAAGCGGGCAGCCGGGAGAAGGCTTTATGTCAACGTGCATGTGACTACGAAATGGTTCCTCTCTCGCCCAAACACAATCAAATCTCATGCTTCAATTCAATCATTCACATTCTCATTTTCTCATGCTTTTTCTTATA
This sequence comes from Erythroxylum acuminatum, assembly GCA_026284645.1. Lineage (NCBI taxonomy): Eukaryota > Viridiplantae > Streptophyta > Magnoliopsida > Malpighiales > Erythroxylaceae > Erythroxylum > Erythroxylum acuminatum. Next base: position 24,066,907 of record JANKOD010000001.1, on the reverse strand, counting down.
CAAAATGTCATGACTCAATTCAATGGCATAACATGATCATACACACAATTCAATCATATCAAAATGTCATACATGTTTCAATGCATGACATAACATAAAACACATCATAATGCATTTTCCACATCATAACAATTCACAATTTGGAAATTCAAGCATACACACATACACAAGGCATTATGCCCATAACACAATAACTATAAACAAATTACCCACCTTGTACTCTTGGAAAATCCAAATTCAATGGTGCCCTTCCTCTTGCTCTTGGGTAGGTTCTTGATTCCCTAACATAACCAAAATTCTCATTCAATTCCAATTCAATTGGAAATCTCCCAAAATTTCCAAAATCATAACAAAAGCAATTAACCCTAATCAAACTCATACTTAACCTACCTATAGTCCATCTAGGTTAGAAAACTCAAAACCTAGCTTAGAAACCCTAAAACCACTTGGGCCTCTCCATCTTCTTCTTCCTCCAAGCATTCCCAACACAAACCTCTTTCTCTCTCTAGAACTTCTTCATAACAACACAACAACCCATTTCTTTCTACTAAAGCAAGAAGAAGATGATGAACTTACCTTGAAAGCCTTGATTTCTTCTTCTTTCCACGATTTTCCTTCCTTTCCCTTCCTTCTCCACGATTTTTCTCTCCTTTCTTCTCTCTTTCACGTTTTTTCCCTCTCCTTTTTGGCTGCTCACGATATCTTCCTCTCCTCTTCTAATTTTTGCCCTTTTTGTTACTCCTTTTCTTCCAATTTTGCCCCTCCTTCACTTGGGCTTTCCAAGTTTTCCCTTAATTTGACTTATAAGGTTCTACACTCCCATCTAACAAGCCTACTACTAATTAATCTAACTTAATCCTAACCCTTCATTCTAATTTCAAATTTCTAATTTCCATTCAATTCCCTATTCATCCTTGCTAAATTAAAGACTCAACTAAAATAAAAAAATAAAACAATTAAATCAAAATATAGGATAGATAAAGAATAAATAAAAAAATTCGAGGCCCAACATTTTCTTCTTTTCATTTATACAAAATGTCATGACCTTTTCCAAACAAAAAATGTTTCAATTCATTTCCATCTTTATTTCGAAATTCATCAACAAAATTCATATACCGAACATATAAAGATTTCTTAAATCATTGAAATAGCAATCATGTAACATTTATAAAACAATTGAAATCATTTCATTCTCTTGATTAAAAAGAAAACATTAGTGGCTCATTAACTCTATTATAAACATGTAACTCACCTTGATTTCTTTGTATAAAGCTTGCTTAAAATACCTCTCCTCTTGTTCCTCTTGCCTTTCTTGATATCCTTCAACAATGGCAAAACCCCATTCAATAAGAATCCAATTGAAAATCCCACAATGCAAAATTACTAAAATTGAATCTAGAATACAATCCAATTGAAAATTCCACAATGCAAAATCACTAAAATTGATTCTAGAATACTTAAACCTATGCATTTTCTAAACTATATGAACTAAAATCCTTCTAAAAATTCAAAAGATTCAAAATGATCGTACCTTGATTCTTCACCAAATGAAGAGATTTTTGGCTCAAATGGAAGCTTTTCTCTTCCTCGACCCTTTTCTCTTCTTGAAGAACCTCAAAATCTCTCTTAAAAAGCAAGAAATGATGAAACCCTAACTATCTTTCCTTCTTTTCTCTCCTTTCCACCGAAACCTCACTTCTTCTCTTATTTGCTTTCGTATTTCTCTTCTTTCTCTCCCCCAAATCACATTTTTCCCTTCTTAAAAGAACAAGACAACATTTATTCTTCTATTTCTATCCTTAATGAGTGTGCAAAGTCCATTTTGTCCTTCCTTATATACTCATGATCTTTCATCCTTAAGTGATCTTCTAAAAATACCATTGAATATTCTTATAACCTTAACAGTTTAATTCAATTAACTCATACAATAAATCCTACTAACTTTGACATAATTAAATAATTCCAAAATGATTAATCTATCAAAACCTCAAAAATCATTTAAATCATGCTTATTTATTAAGAAAAAATTCGGGACAACAAAAAAAGAGCAAAGAAAAAGGACAAAAATAGAAAAAGAAAGTAATCACTTTGATTATTATCATAATTTGGCAAAACAAAAGAAAGAACATTTGGAAGACATAATATCGACATAACATAGGTTGACCACGGACCTGCAAGGCCAACAGTGCTAAGATTTCTTGAATAAGATATTCATATGACGACATGTTGTTCACACACTTGGAGGAGCTAGGAGTAGGGACTCTTATTACCTATCTTCCTTCTAAAGGGCATTATGGCCTACTACGCCAACTACTTTGGTTCCACTTCTCGCTTTTTTCTTAACCATAGACCGTGAATTATTGGATTACCTACCTTAGTGGCTTGTCACTTCATTGCCAGCGACTTGGTTAGTATCCAAACCTCTTAGCCTTCTATCTAATCGACAATTATTTAGGACAATTAGATACATATGAATTGTAAGAGAAGCATAAGAGATTGGCACTCCCTTCCCTTTCAAGACGAAGAGTCCAATGAATGGATCGTGTAACCTGCTTAAAACTTGAGAGCTTATATATTATAACTAAACCCTTTCGTTTTGGGTACCGATTAATGAAAATCTTGAGCCTATTTAACAGTCTGCTATGGACTCAGAAAGTTAAAAGTTGAGATCAAGATCAAGAAACTTAAAAGTTGGTTGGATGTACGACTGGCTTCCCTTTCTTGGGATTTTTTAATGGTACTGACTATTCAGTGTATATGATTCTCTTATTATCAGCCATCCAGCAAAGAGAACATTGCATTGCAACCCACTTAAAACATTCACTGCCATATTCTATATAAGATGAGACTTCAGAGTCTTTCTTTGCCTCATTTATTCGCCGCTTCACAGAATTCTAGCTACTTTGTCTCTCTTCTCACACCATGATCAATATTCAAGCATCTTGTCTCCACTATTTCTTCAAGCTATCGTTTGTTTTATTTATTCTTTACCCTGCGATCGCCTCCAGTGAGTGCCCGTGTGATGCTGAAACTGGAAAACAAAATAAGGGTGACGCCCTCAAGTACAAGATAGCTTCTTTGGGTACGATTCTTGTTGCCGGTGCTATTGGTGTTAGCCTTCCACTGTTGAGCAGGAAAGTACCAACCTTGAATCCTGAAAATGATATCTTTTTCATGATCAAGGCATTTGCTGCTGGTGTTATTCTTGCAACTGGGTTCGTACACATTTTACCGGATGCCTTTGAGAATCTAACATCGCCGTGTCTGAAGCAAAATCCATGGGGGAACTTCTCTTTCGCGGGATTTGTTGCTATGATGGCTTCAGTAGGAACACTAATGGTGGATTCATTCGCAACGGGCTTTTATAAGAGGCGGCATTTTAACAAGATTGAGCTGGTAAATAACGACGAAGAGAAAGCAGATGATCATGCAGGGCATGTACATGTTCATACTCATTCAACACATGGTCATGCGCATGGTTCTGCTTCCCCACTTGATGATTCGAGTATGTCAGAATTGATTAGACAGAGGATTATATCACAGGTAAGTTCAATCTATCGTCTTCCTTTTTTTTTTATATAACTGACAATCAAAGTTCACATCCTTACGAAAAAGATTAATAATTTATGCCTTACAGGTCCTGGAACTGGGGATAGTGGTTCATTCTGTGATAATTGGCGTATCTCTGGGTGCTGCTCAGAGTTCTGAAACAGTAAAGCCTCTCTTAGCAGCCTTGTCTTTTCATCAGTTCTTCGAGGGCATGGGACTTGGTGGCTGCATTTCTCAGGTACCATATTCATGTCATATAATCTGTCTTTTATTCAACAACTTTACTTTTTTATACGCAAAGGCGCGCCTAGTGTTAGTTGGCAGCATCAAAAGATTACTTTTCCATCTTAAATAGTTGTCGATTTGTATCAGGAAATTGAACGTACCCTAGATATATAGAAAAGTGGCCATTTCATTAATTTATGTATGTTGACAGAATGACGACATTGGGTTTCTTTAAAGGTAACAATGTCCTCATTTCTAGACATTCCAAATTCACTGCTTAAGTAATCCCCGAACTGGGTTGTTATTAATGCAAAATGTGTAGATCTGGACAAAACACATGATCTTTAATCATTTTTCCTGTTTTTTCTTTAGGCGAAGTTCGAATCCAGGTCCATGGCAATTATGGCGACATTTTTCTCCCTGACGACTCCAATAGGGATCGCAGTTGGCATTGGAATATCGAGTGTTTACAAGGAGAACAGCCCAACCGCTTTAATTGTTGAAGGAATTTTTGACTCAGCCTCAGCTGGGATTTTGATTTACATGGCACTTGTTGACATACTGGCAGCAGATTTCATGAATCCAAGAATGCAAAGCAATGTGAGAATTCAGTTAGGAGCGTACGTCTCGCTTCTTCTTGGGACTGGATGTATGTCTCTATTAGCCAAATGGGCATGAAATTTTGGACTTTCTAACTTTAGGATATGTACCATTTACTTGCAATTTCTTTGTAAGGAAATGAAAAACAAAAGGAAAAAAAATCATGCTAAAACAAATTCTCTCTCCATATAGCAAATTTGAGTGTACTGTCATCCTAGAAAGCAGTTTTACCAGACGTTAATTTGGAGTACAGGAACTTCGTACTCAGTGGACACCACAAGTCACTAGAGCTGTTGTTAAACATGCACAGAGGGTCAAGTCTCCGCTCATAGTGGTAAAGCAAAAGAATTCTTCTTTTTAGTAATTGTTAGAATATATTTTATATATTCTTTGTTTAGTTTTGACATTTTTAAATTGGACATATAAGATAATTAGAATATGAGATTGCATCTACGGTAGAAGTTCAAAAGATGTGTTGCTACATATTTCTATCATGGAAGGAATCTATTTCAAGATTCTAAATCTTTGAAGATTATTCATATAAGTGTATATCTCCTAATTATGGAAGGAGTCTTGTGGTACACGGAAGTTGAAAATAACAAATCTGCAGTAGGGTATTTTGTTGAAGTTGCGTTAGTCATATGCGATTATAAGTGGGCTGCACAGTTTTCTTTTTGAGTTGAATATTTGTGTCTTTGAAAAACGCAATGGCATTATTGTGCACGTGGTTTTAAGCTATTAATGAATACAAGGAAGGGTCTTAGTTATTCAATGATACAAGGACTGTGTAGGTGGGTGTCTTGAGAATAGAAGATAAAGTTTGTGCTAGATTATGTTTTGCCGCAGCTCTTGCTCCTTAAAGAAATTAAGTGCGTTGTTAAGGAGAGATCAGATAGCTCACTGACAACTGGGTCAGCAATAATCATCTTCACCAACAGATGGCGAGTCCTTGATGGTGTCAACGGCAGCTGCTAGTTTTAGATTGGAAGGAAGAAGTATTTGAAGATTGGCGTTAATTGAAGATTGGAAAAACACTGTGGAATTGTACATGCTTTGATATATAGGTGAATAATAATCGTGTGTTGGGTGAGAAAAAGCTACGGTGAAGTGAATGTTAGCCACGGTGCAGTGGGTGTCAGCTTATTAATTTTCCAGACTACTTTATCTGAGCCTATTGGTGTTGCGACGACTTCCAGATCTATTTCAGCGGAGCTTAACCTTTCGGGAAGTTGTCTTCTTTTTCTCAAGTGTATTATTATTTTGTTCTTAATTGATTGATCACTTGAGTTGTTTATTTCTTATCTTTATTATCAAGTACTGTTGAGAAAATTCTCTGTTGAGGTTAGTACGAGGTGGTCGTACTATTGGGTTGATTGAGAAAATCCTCTGTTGAGACTAACACGAGTCGGTCGTGTTATTGGGTGTGAAATTTATTCACGGAAAGTGAGGTTGAGGGATAGTGTCAAGGGTTGAGTGGCGTCGGTTCAGTAAAGCCTTGGGTAAATCTATTGTATTTTTGTGAAAGTGATTAAGCTGGGTGAGGGCCCCGTAGACATAGGCAAAGTGTGTCAAAATGCGTTATCAAATTTTTGGTGTTGATTTATTTTTTGTTCTTTTAATTTTCCTGATTTTATTTGTTTGCTAGGAACAAATCGGAAAGTTTGAGAAACTATCTACTCCTGCTATTTATCATAATCCCTAACCTACAGTAGAGTTTATAGTTCAACAACAAAAAAGTGTAGCATTTGTGATATGGAAAATGCTTTCTTTCAATGTCAACTCTAGTAAATGGAGATCGAACCCTTCAAGCTTCAAGGTAGAAACAAGCTTCATATTTCCCATTTCAATGTCAGTTTCCATAATATGGAACATCTCAGGTCACGGTCGAGTTCAAGAAACTAAGATCGGGTTGAGCACAGAACCAATGAAGAACACAACTCCAGAATTCTCTTCCTTGATCGTGAAAATGAAAGGATGGTCTGCTACAAACCTTGGAGGATCAATCCGGGCACAACACCTTATAAATCGTGGAGCTGTACTAGCTGCAGCTTCAGTTCCTTCCTCATTAACTTCAATGAACGACTTGTGGAACATCTTTGACAGAACAGGAGACCGGTCAGTATCCATCATGCCAGTGAACTCTCCATCATCCATAAATGGAAGTTCCAATCCCAGTTCCTTCATGGTACTTGAAGCTTCAAGCTCAAACGAAAACCTGAACCTTGGAATCCACAGATACTTAACATCCTCTTCAACTAATCTTGAATCACAATTCCAGACCGTAGGATCAGCTCTGAACTTCTCTACCAGACATTCAAACCCATCTGTTGCATCTGGGAGAAAGAAATACATTGAAAATCTCAGGTTGTCTGGTCCATTCTGGTACGGAAGTTTCACGACTTTGTAACCATCAAAGGTTCCATACAGGTTCCTTTCACGGCTCATGGTGGTCATGAAAGGAGCTTGAACAATCTGACCATTAAGAAGGTGGAAGTGTTTGAACTCGGTTCTTGATGGATCGAACTTCCGATCCCATGATCCTTTGAAGTAGAGCGCATTTGCAAGAACAAGACAAGTGTCGTTGCCTAGAGACTCTTCCTTTGGGAGGAGGTGGTTGATGAGTCCTTTCGTCGCAGACTCTGCCCAATAGTTTACTTCTTCTATCACTTCAGTAGCCTTGAAAGAGAAGAAATAACGTAAATTATCAATGTCAAGAGAACCAGAAAGAGATGTGAATCAGTTGCAGAAAGATATCTACCAAATGAAATGTCATCTTAAAATCCTTGAATCCTTTTACATGATGAGATCTTTAACCCTTGAATAGGAAAGATAAAATTGGTCCAGACTAAAATTATAACAATCAAATTTATTTTGATCGGGACTCATATCAAATTAAATTTATATTTAAAAACATAAAAATTAAAATGTCATCTTGAAGTTTGGATTATGTTGAATTCTTTCACATGTTAAGATCTTAAAATCTTTAATAGGGAAGGTAAAATTATCTCTAACTAAAGTTTCAATTTGATCAAGATTCTTGTTGGATCAGATTGGTGCTTAAAAACATAAAATTTATATGTTATCTTGAAATCTTGATCACGTTGAATCCATTTTACATGTTAATATCTTCAACCCTTGAATAGAAAAACAAAATCAGCTTAGAATAAAGCTAACAGTCAAACCCCTTTTAATTGAAATTTATGTCAGATCCGACTTGTGCTTAAAAACTCATGTTGAACATTTTTACATTTTAAGACCTTTAAACCTTGAATAAGGAAGGTAAAATAGGCTCAGAATAAGGTTACCGGTTAAATCTAACTTGATCGAGATTCATGTCGGATTAAAATAGTGCTTAAAAAAGTTGATAAAATCTTCAAAAAATATATATATATATCTAAACAGTATCAGAAATTTTTTAGCTCACTAAAGGAATTCCTCCATTTATGATTGAAATTGGAAAAATCACCTTAGTAGCAAAGTCAACCTCTTTGGTTATGGCACCATAAACACCTTTCGCCACCTCCTCAAAAGAAGGCTTCAGGTGAAATCTTTGATCAGTCCAAACACCATTGACGAATGATACAACAGGACCTCCATCACCATCCTTTCTCTGCAACAGCACAGAACTGACAATCTTGGAAGCCAGACAATTTAGTTCCTCGACACTTCTTGATCCCAGAAACAAAAGAAGCTGATCAAGTGTAGACCCTTTGGATCCTACTGCAAGAAGGCTCAGCATGGAATGGAATGAGAGTGGAGAGAACACAAAGTTCATCCCTTTTTCTGCTTCTCTCAGAAGAAGATGAGTCGCCATACGAAGAGAGAAACTGAAGTCCATAGCTTCGTCTGTGATCTCCATCTTTGAGCTGTAGTGCTTGAATATGCTCTATTTGTATACATCATCCGTAATTGGAGATTACAAGGTATGAGATGCCCTTGTTTGTATCAAGTGGCGAATTTCTCTAAGGGTACATATTCTCGACTCCATTGTTCTTGGATTGAGTTTGTAAGTCGTGAAAGGAGACAAGATGAAATGTTCTTTGCCGGCTTCTTCTTCTATATAATTTTGTTCTTCTTGTTGTGTATGAATCATATAATATACAGACTTATTTTAGAATATTTTGATTGAATACGGCCACTTGATAAGACATAATTTAGAATATTTTGACTAAATGTGATCACTTGATGTTAAAAGTATAAAATTATATTTGAGTAAGTGATAGATAATACGAACATATCTGTATGATCTAAAATATGAGTATGTCTATTTATTCTGTGTTTTGTTGAAAAAAAAAAGTAGATTATATTCTTGATATTTAATTGAAAATTTATTATATTCTTAATGTTAATGTTATGATTAAAGGAAAATCTTAACATTGATAAATGTAAACAATCATAAACAGGAAGAAAAGAGAGTAAATGAAGAAAAAGCAAATGTGTCCATATGCACATCATTATTGAAGAATTACACATACATGGAAGATAGTAAGTGTAAGAAGAACTTCTGTAGGGAGTTGAAGAAGCTGGAAGTATCACAGACGAAGAGGAGAAGGTGATAAAAATGGCAGGGAAGGTGGTGGCGGCGGTGGTCAAAGGTTTGGTGGAGATAATGGAGGTGGTGACCCGTCAGGCTTCTTCACTTTGACACCATCTGAGAGTTGCTTGGCATTTGGTGACTGATCGTTAAGAGAAGGTTTTGTGTGCAACGGTAGTCCTGAAAATGGTGGTACGGTGGGTAGTCCTGGAAGAGAAGGTAGTGGAGGGAGTTTTGGCAATGGTGGCAACTGTGGAAGAGGAAGAGGAAGAGGAAGAGGAAGCGGAAGCGGAAGCGGAAGAGGGAATTCAGGTTTTGCAGGGTGTTGAAATGGATAAGTTAGTGATGACATTTTCATGGAGTTTCTTGGTTTCTGGTTACATCTCTTGATTTTTATCCTTAGATGTTTGTTCACTGAGAAAGGCAAATGAACTCCATGAAAGCTCGATCTCAACCCACCATTACCGCACTCGACTGCTACAGATTCATCTACATAGATGATAGATCACACCAACTTATTAGTTCAAGTCTTGAAGAGATTGAGAAGCAAGAAAGTGTTAAAAACCTGATGACATGAAGTGACTGTTCTCTGAAGATTCTGCAGAAGGATGGTGCCTTGCTTCTGATGCATTGAAACTCAGCAGGAATATTATGAAAAGACAAGGGATTATCATGTTTCTTGTTCTTTACTGAGATTGAAGAAGAATAAGAACTATAACATCTCCCAATTGTATCTCACTCTCAGTGTCTTGGAATATGAACCGTCAAGCTTCTTTTATGGTACAAAAACCAGTGCAAGGAAGGTGAAATGGAGATTGAAGTTAGATAAGATCAGAGTAAGGTGATTTGGAGGTAGAAGGTAGATGAGTAGCTTCAAGCATGGGAAGTTCATGAATTATTTATGGGATTTCTTTTCAGTAAATATATATATATATGAATAATTAAATACGTAACAGCTTGCCTTAAAATATACTTAGGATTTTTAATTTGATATTACTTTTTAATGATTTGAAATTTTAAAAAATAATTTAAAAAGAATAAGATCATAAGACTTTACACATGAATTTTTTGCAAATAAATCAATTTATTAATTAATCAATCAAATTTTGTTAAATTAATAACTTTTTATAAACAAAAATTAATTAATTAATTTTTTATTTAATAGTTTTAATTAAACTTTAAATTCTTTGATTAATAATAATAATCTCTTTCAAACATATTTCAAATTCTTCAATTTTAATTAATGTTTAATGTTTAACTAATTTTATAACAATTTAAACCCGATTAAATATTTTGTCTTATCATTTTAAATTTAAATCTGATTTTTAAAATATTGTTAGCTCGTTGCCATTCACAAATTGGAGACAGCGATCAGCACACATTCAACAAAGACATCTTGTATTTGCCACTGTGCCAAACCTTAGGGTACTGGTTCTAATTCAATTCAGACACACTTGGGAAAAAAAGGATAAAGAAAAGAAAAGAAGATTAAACTATAAACAAAAATTGATAAATTCAACCCTTTCAATGGCATCACTAAGCCCTAAAACATGTGAACAACGTAGAAGAAACCCAGTCATAACTCACACAACCGATGGCCTGATATACAAGAAATTGTTGTTATGGGAGAATCATATTTTTGTACAAAAGAGAGAACAAATTGGTCACCTTCAAAAAGCAAAGAGCCTCACTGGGATCACCTTAGCCTTCTGATCCAAGAAGGTTGATTATCCTTCCAAATTGATGCTAAGCTCATTTCTTCACTCTTCAGGGAAGAGACCTTGACAGTCGACAGGCATTCAACAAATCCAAGGTGAGCACGGTTGAGCAGGATATGTTGTGATATGATCAGAAGGTTCTAATTCACAAAAGCTCTTTATCGTAGAATGCGAGCAGTTGCTTGACGTGATTCTGCCAGGCAGAAACGCTCTGACCGTCAACAGTTACCCAGTCAACAACAGTAGATGCAGGTTGCTCCCACCACTCATCGAGCTGCAATAACGAAGTTCATTTCATACTCTTGGTAATCAACAGGATCATGGTCAAGTAGAGCAATTAGTTAAAGGCAGTTGAATCCAAGCAAAGACCAAGACTAGAGTTATATGTATTGCATGGAGAAATTAACTGATAGATACAGGTTACATCGAAATTGTACATATATATATCTCACATGGCAGTCACTATGTAAATGATTTTCAAGTGATATTGTTTCATTAGTTGCAGCAGATCCTTGAGATGTATATGTAGTTCTGTTGTTAATAGTATAAGCAGTCTCATATGTTGGAGAAACACAAGTATAACACAGCTTGCAAGTAAACACTATAACTAGAACCTACAACCAGAAACACGGACTGATTTATGCATTGCACACAAACAATTTTAAACATATCGAGCATCACTAAGCACCAAGGAACACAAGTTTAGCAAGGTTCTCAACTGAAGAAATGTTATCTTATTATGCCTTTCATTTCAGGAATCATAGATTTAATTCTACTTTGCCACAGCCTCTTCTTTAGCATTTTCATTTATATTGAGAAGAGCAAACATATGTTGAGTTCCTGACTTAAATTCGTTATTAGACTAATTATTTTAGTAGACCTCACTGTACTGCACAGAGCAACTCTTTAAATGCAGTTGCAACCCTAACCCATAAACTTAAATCTCTAAATACGATCATATTGTTTTAAAGTTGTGGCATATACTCACCAAACACCTCACGTATTTGCAATCTTCCAGACATTTTTGAGCATTTAAAACTGCAGTTTTCAGTTCAGGCAACCATTTCTCTGTAACGATTTTCTCTTGCTCCGATGCCAAATCCAAACAGTAATTTGTAGTCCTGCATGAGTACAATTGACAAGTGTTAAGAATTCGCAATGCCAAAATGCTCCACTTACAAAAAGGCTAGCATTTATCTTTACCTATCGTATTCTTGTTGAGCATGGTAAGCATGATCCAACAGAGCACGACCACTTTCAACAAGATCCTGCCTTATGTGGACCAAATTAATTGCCTTTGCTAAGTCCTCTAGAACACTAGCTTCAGAACCACGAAGTTTCAAACAGAACTCCAGGGACTCTAGGATCGATGCTAAACCAGCATCTGAACCCTCCAAACCTAGTGATGGATAATGAACCATCAATATCAATCATAAAAATCCAACATAAATGCAGGGTAATTAGTGAATTGAAATTCAACATCACCCTGATCAGCATGTGTACACAGACCACATGAAAATCATTAACAGATAAGTTATTTAAATTTTTCCTCGTTTTGCCATGTTTGAACTGATAAAAAGTTTTGGTCGTCAGGGGTTTTAAATTAACAGGGAAGCTACCTTTCACAAGATTAGAAATACATCTAGAACAATTTGCAAACTCATTACTAATTAAACAGATCTATAAGGGACATTAGTGACCTCCCCAGAATTACTAGATTTGATTAAAAAAATACAAACTTTTTGAACAACCGAAACTGCAGTCTTCTAGAATAAGGATAACAAATTCTCTGGAAACCTCCTCACGCTATCTTTCCTTGAAGAAGTCACCAATATCCTATCAGATTCTTTAATGTCAATGAATTACCTTTTCCTTTTTGCAAAACAATGTCAAAGGAACTTTCCAGTCAATAGGAATACATTTAAAACTCATCTTCAATGAAAGCATTTGGTGTTGTTCTTCCACCAGAGAGAGCAATTTGCAAGGACAAATTCCTTGGGTAATCCTAGTTAATAAATTTTCCAATCTCAGTTATCTAAAACTACCCAAGAAGATATTTAATTCTCTACTCCATGGAAGCTTATGATGTAAGAATAAGAACTCACCGGCAGGATACTGAAGTGCAGCAGATACACGGCAAATAGATGGTATTGCTGATGGATCCCTAGCACCAGCTCTTGCTGTTAATAAAGCAGCATTCTTCTCTGCTGCAGAAATAGCTTCAGGTCCTGTAGATCCGCCAGAACCCATGGATTCCAGAAGTGCCTGACAGCATTTAATGAGAAAATAAGCACCAAGGAAGCAATATGTATCAGAGTCCAAACAACATTAATTTGATTTTTGAAACCAGAAACAAAACAAGCAGTGAGAGCAGCATGATTAGGTCCAAATTGAAAATTCAAATGATCAAGAAACTAAAAAATATGAAGAGAAAGTTGGCTTTATTACTGGAGACCACAAATAAGGATCAACAGAACAAAAATTACACAATGAAAGGAATCAACGCAAAAAAGGAAAAATTGAAAACTTCTGCCAGCCTTAAAAACATAAATGACATAGATCCTACAGAGATTGATTAAACTGCAGTAATTGATTATCAACTATTAAAATAGAAAATGGTAGTGTAACATTAATAAAGTTTGTACAACCTGAGGATTTGCAGGAAGCATGTAAAGGCTATTATCTGGACTTCGAGAGAAAGCATTGACTTCCTTATCAATGAAATCTTTTGCATCGTTTGCAATGTCTGCAACAGCTACACATGCTGGAATAATTGTACTTGATGCATACTCCCTCGCAGCCAGTGGCTGTTGATTCCAAAATGCTGCAGCATCCTGCAAAGTCAATAAAATTACTTATATGTAGGACAAATTCTCTCACTCAGTTATTTCATATAGCTGATATATTTTAAAAGATTCCAGACAATGAAAAATGTCACATAAACTCAACAAAAAAAGGAAGAAAAATGAAGCACATATTGAATTTTACTTCCACATTAGCGATGCAGTAGTGGCCGAAACATATTTTACCAATTTGCAAAAGCTACATAAGAATTACAGTAGCTAAGGCCGACAGCAAATTTCTGTATACCGTATAAGGGTGATGCATTCAAAGCACTCCAACATGAGAGATGAAGAAGTGGTCTTGTTTTGGCCGGATGAGAATCCTGGGGAGCTCTTAAAGGAGTTGTTTTTCTTCTTATAATCTTTTACCAATAGTACACTTTATGTTGTGGGATTAATACAGTAGCTTGCACCATCCTGAGGATTCATTTCCCTTTTATTTTGCTACGACAGTAATTAGAGTGTAAAAACTAAGAGCTTGTTAGGTTGAGTCAAAAAATTGTTAGTGGTTGATGACTTTCCAGCCCTACTATTGCTTTCAGGTTCCAGAAGACATCCAAAGGAAAAGATACAATACCATGTTAGCCTTCAGTAATGCAGTATAAATGGCTTCAAGTTCAGATCTTCGTCCATCAAACTCTTCAATCTTTTTCCACTTCTTCTTCAAAGAGTCTTCAGCTTCTTTTCTCTCTGCACACAATTTATTCAGGCGCTGGATTTCAGACATCAACGTATTCAAGCTTGCCTTCAATCCAGCAGCTTCTCTCTCTTTGGACCAAACTTCCAACTGTGGAAAATAGCAAGTCCAGACAAAGATTTCAGCATTCATCACACATGCAGTAGTAGCAATAACAAGCTTACAACCTCTAGCAACAAGAATGAGATTTTATGCTGCATCGCATGCATATGATGTATAAAATGTAATTCAATTCAATTCAACTTGAAGTAACCAAGAAATGGTAATGTTCATCAATACGATGAGCAGATAAAACATATGAAACTACCATCTTTGCAAGTGTCAGCTACAGAAATATAAGGTTAATGATAATATGATTGACAAACCACTCATCCAAAACAGATGAAGAATAAGGCTCATAAGTGTCAGCTACAGAAATAGAAGATGAATGATAATATGATTGACAAACCACTCATCCAAAACAGATAAGAACTGAAGAATAAGGCGTGCGTATACAAGCATCTAATCATGGCAATGATTCAAGATAAAGCCAATAATTAGGACATAAATCAATCAGAAAAATTACCTCAAATTGCCTGAGACTGCCCATGTTCTGTGACGTTCCTCCAAGGCCAAGTGAGTGTGAAGAAACCACTTCACCACTTGCATGTAAGCGTTTTATAAGCTTTTGACACAAATCTCTAGCTTCTGCAGCCTTGTTAAGTGCATCTTCAGTGGCTAAAAACTGCTGAACATGAGCTTTCTGCAATGAACCAGAAAGATACATATCTCTTAAACTGAAGTTAATCATGATGAGTAGCTAAATAGTTTGAAAAAGAAAACAAATAGAATACAAAATGAAAAGTTCAAAATTCACAGCTCCACTAGAGATGGTATCAGTTTCGACCCTGAAGATAGTAACATGACGTAAACTCAAAGACGAAAAAACATAATACTGCAAAATCTAAACTATGCAAGAGCTAATAGTTTAAAACAGACACGGGCAAAGAAGAAACCTGTCTTTCAAGAAGTTGATTTTGAGTTCCTCTAGAAGGCATGTCCAATCCAACCTTCCCATTACCATAAAGTTGATAGTGCAATGGTGAGTTGACATCAGGAGAAGAAACATCCATTACTGTGTTGTTCTCATATTTGTATCTGATGAATAAACAATCAAAGTAAGGTGAGCTCATTGGAGGAAAAAAATACAAGATAAAGCTTACATATTCACGTCAGTAAACCAAGAATAACAAGAGTGATAAGAATGTTATGGAAGATTTTTACTGTAATAAGACAAATATGGCTTCAATCGTGGCTATACCTTAAGGTTTCTGCATCAGCTCTAACATCTATTTTTTCAATTTCTCTACTAATCAGTGATTTCAGTCGTAAGGTGTATGCTGATATTGCCTGGAGTAGTAGGGGAGGATTCTTCAAGCAATTCAAGATAACAGTTTTAACTTCATCAGGTATTTGTCCAGTAACATCAATGCCCAACTTGGCTGTTTCTATTTGAGGACTTGAGAGAATACCGCCCCCTTCGTAAGCTGGGAAAGAGTTACGGATCCTTTCGACCATATTGACTGCAAGACACTCACAGGCCTTCCGAATATTCCTTTCCCTTGTTGTTTCAATAAGAATTACATCCTCAGCAGATTTGGTGCCCTTAACAGTTGAATAAACCGCTTCTTTATCAGTACTACCAAGCAAATTGCCAACAGCTTCAACAGAATAATCAACACTTGACCTTTGTGCATCTCTCGCTTGATTAACAAAATGGCATAGGCGTTTGTGATACTCTGCAAATATTTTTGCTGCTTCATCGCACTGTTGATCATAAGCCTCCAATATTACCTGCTTATGCCTGCAACAAGTGAGTATACGTAAATGCATTGCAAATCTCAAAAGTTGAGATAATTTAAACCTAGTCAAATATTGTCACAAAATCCAAAAAAGAAACGATCGAAATCATTCTTAATTGTCAATTCCAGTATACCAATGTTTTATAAGGGCATTTTAGGACTAAGTTCTCATGCATTGATTTTTCGTATATATTTCACAATAATTTTCAACATCAAAAAGAGCATAAAATAATCTATTTCCAGTATTGCAAAACGATAAGGAAATTTAAATTTTCTAATAAAACTAGACAACAATAGACAATTCATCCTTGACTTCCATCTACTAGACTTGAAATCATGCATTAGTGTTCCCAGGGAAGTGATTTTAATATATTCTTCCAGGGGAGCCTTGGGAACACAGACTTTACTTCTCTCTTTTCCTCTCTTTTTATGCACATAAACAATAGCAATTGTTATCAATGGAAATGATATTAATCTACGATATGTTATCTCTCTATTATCTACCAATAAATTTTCCCATAAAGTCATCGCACTCAAATTCCACACCCCTTTATCAGAAAATGAATTATTGTGTTCTCCAGGAAGGTAGTAACATAAAGAATCAGAGTTCTTCAAATCAACTGTACCAAGAAATCAACTTTCTCTTAAAAAAAAAACAAAACAAAAACCTGTTCTTTGAACGCTCATCAAGCATTCTCTTCCTCTCAGCCTCCTCCCTCGAAACCTCCATCATTCTAGCCCTCAAATCCTTCCTCTGCCTCCTCACCATATTCCTCAACCTCTCCACCTCTTTTGCCGCCAAATCCCTCTCCTGTAACGCTGCCTCCCTACTCTCCGCCGCAGCCGCTACACTCGAACTCTCCCCCACCACTGTCTTCTCCTTCCTTCGACCACTTCTGCTGCTACTGCTCCTACCCTCCACTTTCCCCAAATTAACCGAATTGCCACTCTCACCACCACCACCATGCACCAGAATGTTCTTCCTTATATTCTCAACCGTCTTCTCCGATTTGACTCTGTTAATCAAGAAGCTCCAAACGGGTATCATGTTCCCACGGCAAACCTTCCTAATGGAATCAATTGAAGGCAATTGGGACTTAGTGGTATAAGGACCCAACGGCCTATACCCCATTTCCTTGTGCAGCCATTCCAATATGGCCTCAGGTTGCGCCACCGAACTCGACGAGCTCTGCATCTTGTACTCGAATCTTATGGATTCCAAGCCCTCCACGTGGATTCCCAGCTTCCTAAAACCACTACATAGCCATATTTTTTCCGCCAAACTCTGATCAAATCAAACTAATAAACTCCAAATCTCAAGCCCCAACACATAAAATTAATTTTTTAAAAAAACCCAGATATAAAATCAACAGATTGAGCTAGATAGCTCGCGAACTGGGGAGATAAAGCAAACAATGACGAAGAGAACGAAAGCCCTAGAGAAGGAGAGGTGGAGTAAAAAGAAGGGAAAAGAAAAGCAGATCTGACAAATCCAGTGGCCGGCAAGAGAGATGAAGAGTTGTGAGACGACGACGGATTCGTATAACGAGAGAGAGAAAGAGACAGGTTCAAAAATGGAGGAGGTCCCTCTCTCCCGCTTTCTGGTTTTCGTACGTTCAGCTTTTGATCAAAATACCAAAATATTGTGTAATAATGCCTCCATCATTATTTATTATGATTGTTAAGGTACATAGATTTTTTTTATTTAGTTTTAACATTTTATCTATTAATTGGACATATAAGATATTATTATTGTTTAACTTAAATTCAAAAAGTCACAATGGATAATCTTATAATTGTGAAAGAATTATATACTGAATTTGAGTCTATCTTCAGATGTATTGTGGTGATCAGTGTGCGAGTGTTGAGGGGTACAGTTGGAATTTATGAAGTGTGGCTAAGGGTTTTCGGATGAACATTGGTCTTAGTGGTCTGGCATTTTGGTGTGTTAATTGACAGCTATCTTTAGTGTTTTTTGAGCATACAGCTAAGTTTGAAGCATCGAATTCTCTCATGAAGCTATATGTTGATTGGTTGTTATGTACATTGGTACACGTTGAAAAACTTGGTTGATTGGTTGCTATAAGTGTTGATCGACTATTTGTCTTAGTTGGGTGTTGATTTTTCATTGTGGCTCACGGTTGGGACATTGAATATGATGTGTGGGTTTCTGCCAAGGATTAATAGTTGGGTGTGCTACTGTCGTGAATCAGTTTAGTGTGTAGATGACTTTCAAATCTATTTCGGGAAGTTGTTCTTCTCTTTTATCCCAAGCGTATTATTGTTCTGTTCTTAGTTGATTGACCACTTAAGTTGATTGTTTAACTGTCTTCGATTAAAAGTTGTTTAGAAAAATTCTCTGTCGAGGTTAACACGAGTCGGTTGTATTATCGGGTGTGAAAATCTTTCATGGGAGGTGAGGTTGAGTGATACTTACAAGGATTGAGTGGTGTTGGCTCAGTAAGGCCTTGTATAAATCTATTACGCTTTTGTGAATTTGATTAAGCTAGGTGAGGGCCCCACAGACATAGACAAGGTGTGTCGAACTGTATTAACAAATCTTAGTATCGCTTAATTTGGTGCTTTTAATTTTTGTGTTATTTGTGTTTGCCATAAACAGATAAGAAAGTTTACGAAACAACCACTTGTACAGTTTTTCAATTGATATCAGAGCAGGGTCACCAAATTAGAACTTAGTAGCAAGTTGGTGCAGATCCGAGTTTCGCGAACATGGCTACAAGAGAGGGTGCAACGATCACTAGACCACCACTGTTGGACGGCTCTAACTATCCTGAATGGAAATCACAGATGAGAGTGAATACGGTAGTGAAGAAGAAATCAGTAATGGTACAGCGTTAGTTGCTTTATACAACAAAAGTTCAGTTACTTGCTTAACAATAACTGAGAAGAAAGTAACTGAAGACAAAAAAGGGGGGAAATCGGAAAATCTCGAGAAAAACGCAGACAACTCAGCTCAAGGGCTAATATCAGATTATGATAGTGATGAAAGTGACCTAAATGATAAAAAGGAGAATATTTATGAGGCTTGTAAAGCTATGTATGAAAAATGGCTGAAAACGGGTAAAAAGAATGAAAGGTTGAAGGAAGAGAATCTCTCTGTGAAGAATTTCATCCAAAAGTTAGAGAAGAAATTGATGTTAGCATTAGATGAGCTTCGTGAAGCTAGACTGAGATTAGTAAGTACCAAAAAGGAATTGAGAATGTTGAATGGAGTCATACAAAAATTAGAAAAGTTAATAGAAATCAATAAAGTTAAAGGAGATCTTTAAGGCATTGGCTATAAGGGTGAGTGCTCTAAGGTGAATGAAGAGAAAAATGATATGTCAAGATCTGTCCGAGAAGAAGAAACATAGAGAAAGAATCGAAGATTCGTACCCACATGTCATTTATGCGGAGTTATCAAGCATATAAGGCCAAGATGTTACCTGTTACTGCAGCTGTTGTTTCAAAGAAGCCAAAGCCGAAGAATTCTACATCCCTCACAAAAATCTCAACATTAACCCTCAGTACTGAAATCTACTTGGGTTAAAAAGAGTCAATTACAAGCTCTCGTGGTTCTTAAATCAATAAAGGCAACTTTGCAAAATGGTTGGTATTTTGATAGTGGATATTCACGCCGCATAACAAAGGAAAAGAATTAATTAACCGATTATCTGAGTTGTATGGATGTTCATGTGACCTTCAGAGATGGAAAGAAGGCTTCGGTGATTGGTGGAGGAACATTATGTGTGGATCAGTGGATGGATTGGCTCCCCTCAAGAATGTGCTCCATGTCGATGGACTAAAAGCTAATTTGGTGAGTATAGTCTAACTTTGTAATGATAGTTTGTTAGTTAAATTTACAAATGATGAACGTAGGGTGCTAACTGAACAAGGAGAATGTCTTGTGAGCGGCAAGCGACCAGCCGACAATTGCTATATATTGCAGGTCATGGCCACCTATAAATCAGTCACACACAACAATAACATTGATCTATGGCATCAAAAGCTTGGACACGTAAACTTTGATCTCGTTAGTAAGTTGACAAAATTGGAAGCTGTGAAGGGTCTACCCACAATGAACAAAGAAGGGAAATAAATTTGTAGTGTGTGCCAAATAGGTAAATAGATAAGAGTGCCACACAAAAAGGTTAGACATGTTACCTCATCACGCATACTTGAATTAATTCACATGAATGTGGTTGGTGCAAAACAATATGATAGCATTGGTGGAATGAGATATTTTTTAACTTGTGTTGATGATTATTCGAGATATACTTGGGTATCATTTTTGAAAGAAAAATCATATGCTTTCAAGGCTTTTAAAAGCCTACGTGTGTAGGTCATGAATATGAAAAATATGGCTATTTTGAGAATTCGATTAGATCATTGAAGGGAATTTGAAAATACAAGCTTTAATGACTTTTGTGACGAGTATGACATCATACAAGAATTTTCAGCACCTAAAACTCCACAACAAAATGGAGTTGTCGAAAGGAAAAATATAACAGTTCAAGAAATTGCCAGATCTATGTTGAATGGAAGAAAATTGTCTATGCGATTTTGGGTTGAAACAGTTAATACAACATGCTACATATGTAATAGAGTTTATGTTGGGTCCGTGTTTTGCGTTGGGCCCGTGTTTTGAGTACCGGAGTACCTCAAGTTTGCACGCGACCACAACCCTCAAAGGTATTGTCCTCTCTAGGAATCGAACTCGCGACCCCTCAAGGTTTTGTTGCATTTAAAGGCACGCCTCTCACCATTGAGCCATTGTGGTCGCGTGCAAACTT
>JANKOD010000001.1:24021326-24036564 GCA_026284645.1 Erythroxylum acuminatum | reverse complement strand
TCTGGCTTTAAGGCAGAATCATTTCTATGATCGGTTATGTTGAGTAACTATTGGTATGGAAAATTATCTTAATCCTCTTCCCGCGCACGAGTATTGTCATATTTATTCAACCATTTGCGTAAGAGTTCCTTACTTCTGGAATTTTGTGTATATTGATATCCACATAGCATTCTATTACTCTTCAGAAAAAATCATGACTACTATCAACATAACGTTGTATTATTACTCTTGGAAAAAATGTTTACTACCACTGCAGAGAACTGTAGAATAGGAAACACTAGGCCTCCACATGTCTCTCTTACATTTCATATCAAAATCTTCTGATGTCTATCATACTCATTCACAATTTGGTCAGCCAATCTAAGGCATACTGATGCAGATGCATGGACTTGACTCGGTAAAAGTTTCATGAGCTTTTTAGGTAATGAAACATTGGGCCAAATCTAGGACTAGATGAATTGGACTGATGCATTGCAGTTCGCATCCCAAGAGACTTGGCCGAAATTTTGCTGTGACTTGCTAACACTCTCTCAAATATGTACTTTCTATGTCAAATCTTAAAAACGTGAAATCTGTAAATCAAGAAGCCATTTCATTCTCAATCTTGGATCATCCCCTTAACTCTTACACTGGTTAGCTATTTACTGTGAAATCTGGTTACTCGATTTTGTATTTTTTTTGCTCAAGTGAAATTTGTTGTCATTCTAATTTGAACCATGACACGAACATTTTCTTGGTTTACTGCTTCAGGAAATGGAATTTGATGAACCAACTTGATCGTTTACTGGACGTAAACTATAGCCACACAAGGACAAGAGAAAGAAATCCCCAGGGAGATGGGCCGGAATACTTGTGAATATTGCAGGTTAAAAAGTGTTTTGGTATCTATAGTTAATATTGCAAATCTGTTCAGCATATGAATGGCTGTAAAGTACATTGCCATCTCAATGATCTTTGGTTGAAGTTTTTGATGCACAGGAATGAAAATCTTCTTATACTTTGGTTTAACATGTAAATAGAGCTTTGGCGTTTTGTGTTACTTCCTGAGCTTAAGTCTCCTGTTGACTATTATATGGCATTTTGGACTCTATAGCTTGGCCTAATAATGCCCTCCATAACATGTTTTCTTGACTGGAAATGCCTTCTTAGATATGAATATTGAGTAAATTATTAAGTTTGGTTAACTTTACCAATGATGTTTTGGAAAATTAAAACTTAATGCAATCATTTTGTACTTATTAACTAAAATTAGAACTTTTGTATATCAAGTAATGTACATTTATAATATAGGTCCTTTTTTATTTAAAGATAGAAATTACAGTAAAAACTGATATGCAGTTTTATAGATAGATCAATATTACTAATTTATATCGGTGTAGTACACAAACACTAAGATAAAGTAATACCCAAAGTACAAGGGAAATATAAAGAGGAAAGTTGGCTTTCATGATGCTTATGTATATCATAACAAGAGGAATACATGTAAAAGCAAACTTGTAAACATTAAGATCATTGATAGAGTGAGAATTAGTAAGTGAAACTATTTTGCAGCAACTTCGAAAGCTCTCTCGAAAACTGCAGTAGGCTGGCCACCACTCAGCTTCTGTTTCCCATTTATCTGTTTGAAACACGGTTCCCGTTAGAATTCAACTGTAAGATCATAAAAGGCCAGATACTTTTGTCACATACCACATAGTATGGTACACCATTAATGCCCTCAGAGTACTTGCGTAGCTCCTCAGTAACCTTCAGTGGATTCAGAAAAAGAATATTCAGGCAGAAAACTTGACGTTTCATTGTTGAGAACGTAGAAAGAAAATTTCCAATTAATATCATGCAAAAGAATCATAATGCAGAAAAAAAAGCAGTCAAAGGACAAATACTGAAAAATGGTTGCCTCCCGGGGGTGGATCAAATGGTGGTAGGAGGCTCCGAGGGGTCTCTGAAAACTAAAAGGTCGACGGTTTGAGTCATGGTTTAGCGACTCACTTAAAAGACCTTTATGTGTGGCCGACCAAGAGCAGAGACACACTGAACCTATTAATACCCGTTGTAAAAAAATGCTCGCCAACGTAAAGATGGATACTTCAATTGCCCAAACAGATTAATGGGATAAAACTTCTCCAAGAACTCAAAGTTTGAATCTTGACACGTACTGGAGCATAACAAAAAAGAAGCAAGAGCAAAAGTTTAAAAAACTTGAGAAAAGAACAGACCTCCTTGACTCCATTATTTGGATCTTCAAGAAACTCAGCTGCCCCCTCTATCCCAACCTTCTTAGCACATTCCACAAGAAATTCCCTGTATTGATCAAATTGTGAAATATTAGAGTTTTCATAATGATGGAAACTTTGAGTCTGTGCTGAAAGATGCCAGATTGTTTGTTTGACTTAATCAGTTAACTTTGTCGTTTAAATTGCAAATTCACACCATGCATTTAGACTTGGCAAAAAGGGTTGGGGGTACTTGACCCAAAACCTGTCAAGCCGATCAAAACCAGGCCGACCAGGCCCAAACCTGAGTTTTTGTCTGGGCTCTAATCGGGCTTGAGCTTTATAGGTTGACTTGAAGTCCGATCAAACTCTTGCTCATGCTTGCTTTCTTGAGGTTTGATCGGACTTCAGGCCTGTCATCCCTCATAAAAACCTTGGTAATTAGTTCTATTCAAACTTGCTTGTTCTGAACTACTGATTTCCAATTGATCAGATATTGAAAACAGATAATCTTGCTGGTTTCACAAAAGTCAATATTTATAGTACACTGGTTCCAAATAACTCTTCTATTGAGTTGAGATCTTCAAGGATCAAGCTTAACTTTTCCAGTAGGGAAAAAGGAAAGAATTTAAGAAGCAACCAGTTAGGCAGTGACAAGATCAGGCAATTGACACGAAAAAGTGCCCTAAAAGAATCACAACACCTATGGACACTTACTTATCACCAATATATTTAGCCTGTGTGAAGTAACCAAAGAACAGCTCCTCTGCAAGTTTATGTTGCTTATCAAGATCCTGTTGGCCAGCAAAGTATAGAAGCCTGTGGCTGTCAAGAGTGTTTCCACTGTGCATAGCATAGATCACATTAGTGATTTTCCCTTGAAAGAACTTTGAACCGTTATTCCCTAACATAATTTTCCGTAAATGAATTCAGAACATTACGTGAGTCCAGCCATGTTGTATTCCAAGTCAAGACCCTTAAAAATCTGTAATGTTCATGACGCCTAAGTTACATATCACTGAAACCCATAAGTTTCAAAGCATACAAGGGAAATAAAAGGGAACAGAAACGATTAATACCTCCCCCATTCTTGCCAGCATTCCATCGACTCGAGATCCAAACTTTCCCCTATAGAACTGTAGCTTATCAACACCTTCTTTTGGAGCAGAGGGGTCAAGAAAGAATGGGTGCCATATGATCTGCAAACACAAACTAACCAAACTTCAAACGAACATCAAACATAGAATAAATGGTTCGATCCTCTTTATTGTTCTTTCTCAAACCGCGAGAAAAGTAAGAGAGGAGAAGAGGAGGGGACCTCAAAATCATATTTATCCTTAGATGCATCTATAGCTTTGTCCAAATTTTTCTTCCCAACATAGCACCATGGGCATACAGTATCTGAGCTGATGTCAATTTTAATGAGCTTCTTCCCACTGCTGCTACTAACCGATTGAGACATGACGCTTTGGTTTCTGCTGCCTTTCTATGCAGAGATTTTTAAGTTAAGTTCAATTCCCAAAGTATCAAAACAAGCGTTCAAAAACCTATTGAAACTTCATCAGATGAATAAGACCCATTTGCAGATGATCACTTGTGTTAGGTTTCAAAGCACATAAAAGGTGAATTTCATTGGTATCAAAATTTAGATATGCATCCAATGAAAGAACGAACATGTTCTATTTCTCTCTATAATTCCAATTACGTTCTTGAAGACAAATAATTTGCATCTGCTTCTTATAGAGAACCTCAACCTATTCTAAGTAATCAACGAGTGACAAAAACTCGCAAATACGAAATCTTTTTGTAAGAAGTTTCCAACTTTCAATATCTATAATCCAACAATCAAAACTGAATGCAATAGAAGGAGGGCTTAGCTCAATTTCATCATCATCCCTCCAACAAATCCCCACTCACAACAGGAAAAGGAAACCGTAATGAAACAGAAAGCCAAAACAAGAGACAGAAAGGTTTACCTAGTTGAAAAACAAAGAAGGTGATCCTTTGGGGAGAGATAACAATGGCATTGTGAATGGGAACCTGGAAAGGTCTTGGCTTTTCTACTTGATGACGATGGCGTTGACATTCTATCTTTGACCATTCACCTAACGCTTTACCAAATTATAAAAATGGAAACTTGAATCTGAATTGCTCATCTTGTCCTGCCCAAAATATCCAGACAGATGAGTTCAAGGGTCGTCACGTGTGATTCGTCTATTCGTATATCTAATCCAAACTTTGAAAAAAAAAAAGGCTTAATTTGATACACGATCCAAATTTAAAAAGATTCAAACTTGTTGATTTCAAGTTGAATTACAACGTGTCTCAAATCAAATATGTGATTAGAGTGGACAATAACCCGAATCAGACCATCGATCCCACAGCTTAACTTGATCCTCCCAACAAGTGATTTCAATCTAATTTAAAACTCGCTCAATTCAACCTGTATGATTCGTTGACTTTAAATTATGTCATTTTTATTAATCTTACTTCTGACATATTGTTTTATCTAAAAATGCATTTTTTAGTTGTTAAGAGATAAGTTATACACAATCTACACGCTCCTGAAAACTTAATTCTTTGTTACGTTTTAAAAATTGAAATAAAAATTAAACTTATAAAATAAAATGTTTAAAGTTTAAAAGGTTCGATCGGTATTAGAGTATTATAAAACGTAATTTTTAGTAACAATAGTTAGTTTTTAGTAACAATAGTTAGTTTTAAAAATCAAATAATTAATTAATAAACTAAACAATTTTTAGTAACAATAGTTATTAAAATAAATCGAATTAAAAAATTAAAAACCAAATCAAAAAAATTAACTAATTTAAGATTTTCGTTAACCAATTCATTCTTTTAATCATTGGTTTTCTAAAAGAATTGCAAATTGTAATAGAAAATAACGGTCATTCTTACTTTTGAGTACTTAGGGCCGTCCAAGTGTCTCGGAACAGCAACCTCAAGCTTGTTAACACATATCCTCCGAGCATCTCGGAACAGCATCATAAAACTTGTTTATGTTTAACTTACAAATGTTTATGTTTAACTTACAAAAGTTTATGTAACTCGAAGGTGAGGATGATCCTAAAACATCAGTAATGGGGAAGAACTGATGAAACAACCAACCTGGAACAGCCTAACTAAGTTTAGCTCACTCTAATGGCGTCTCATTGCTCACCTTTTTAAATTGGCATATTTCAGGAAGAGAAGAGAAGATAGTTCCCAAAATTAGATAAATTTGGCAGAAACAGTTGTATTTTCCACATTACACAGGTTGCAATACGGAGATAAATCTTATCCGTTTATTCAAACAGAGATGTGCCATGTTCAGGTGATCTTATCTACCTGTTCACATGGCTGATCATCCAGTGTGGCAAGGATTTGTTATTACCAGTTCCAACATGAGCCCGACCCTCCTCACTTTGGGTCGTTTCTTGTATCATCTGCTCATCCAAACTGCAGAAATTTACAGACAAATTCAGTTTAGCATCTGTTTGATGAACTGTTCCTACCGGATAACATTCCTGAAAATTGTAGCAACAACTACTAAGATAACTAGGGGATAGCAACACAGTTCAACCGGACCAGACACCTATTATCTTCAGTATGAATTCAGTTTGAATCTCAATCAAACCGCTACAAAACAATGTCGTTTTGTAGTGAGAGCTTCAGCCAAGCTTTGGATTGGCCTTTCAAGTCGAAAGTTGAGTTAACTTGAATATCGATCAACTAAAACGTAACTCTTTAACTTTAGACAGATCTGAGCTTAATCGAGTTTTAATTGTCAACTCTATATACAATTGGCAAATGATATTGATTTGTATTCAAAAAAATAATTTAATTATTTAATTTCATATAATTAAGAGGGTTAAAATATTTGTTATGTTTAAGTCTTTCTAATTTTCTTGAATAATTCTCTCTTTATTTACAATAAAATTTTAATTCTTACCTTTAGCATACAATCAAACATCATATACTATTTATAGAGCCAACATAAATTCTAGACTCATCAAATCAAAGGTACTTAATCTTTGAAATGAAATAACAAAATGTTATATATAAAAACAAGCACTTTATCATAATTCTTTTTAGATAACTTCAAATCCAGATTTAACTATTCAATTAATCCTTTAAAATAAAGTTTATTTCTAACATAAGACTCATCAATAAGTCCTATGATGTTGGATGCTATAGTTCACTATTTTGTAGATTCTTGCACCACTAGCATTAGAGTAACTTGTGAAAAACAAGGATGAGTTATAACTTAATTTAGAGATCCATTCTGAGCAAAATAGAGATGAATCTTACCCCATAGTTAGAGAAGGGAGTGACATCATTGGCTGCTGCGATTGTTGAGTGAAGGAGGATGAGTTTTGGGCATGATTTTGTTCTTCCAACTGTGGATTTGCAACCAGAATTTGCATATTTTTATGAAAGGAAAAGCTTCGTGATCGGTGACGGGTAATTAGTAAATATCAGTGGTCACTGATACAGTAAATGGCAAAAGACCACTTGGTTTCTGTGTTTGATATTGATTATACAAGTTAAAAAGCATCTTTTACCTGCTTTATCAATACATTGTTTTGCTCCTGCAAGGCCCTTCCCTGAAACAATCAGATAAGAACATGCTTTGCTCACATGAAACTCATTTCGAATTCAATATACACGTTATCTTCAACTTTCTCACTAATGAAAGTTCTGATAATTAGACAAGTTGTAATGAAAGTTACCTTTTTCTGCAGCTGGGAAATAGACTCATTGATTAGTTGATTCTGCAAAGTTCATCCAATATTATATACTGTGACCCTTGTCTTTACTCAGAAATAATGTATCTAAAATTCTGTAGAAGAATGTTAGATTCACCTTTCTTGATCTTACTCGCCTAAGGGCAGTATCAATTTGATGCTCCAAGTGTTGGAGGTCCCTAAGACTCATGAGGTCCAAATCTTCTCCGGCATAGTTCCTCAACAAAATCATTGTGAACTATGTCAGATCTTTTTTGTTTTTTGCTGTTACTTTAAGGTTTTATGCAAACTTGTGAAAAAGCAAGCGACTTGGTATCAAAGATTGAAGCTTGCTTGTACCTTAGGTTTCTTTGTAGGGCTTCAATTCTAGTCAGGAGCTTAGGTTGTTCCAGAGTCCAGCTTGCCTAAACAAACATGCAGCTCACAGAAATAAAATGGCGAGAAATGTTCAGATCATTTATTTTTAGCAATTTTGAAGATGCAATCTTGTTTCAGTAGAATAATTTTAAATTTTGGTTACAAGTTCGAACCGTTACAGCTATTTGTCATAATTGCGGATGCATTTCCCAACAATTCAAAACCTTTAGTATAGACTAGTTCTTTTCTTAATCTTGAGTGAACCTGGCACACAAAATCATCACTTTGCACTGCTAGGAAGTTCTGGATGGGAAGCAGTTTTTGATAAGATTATGATAGTTAAGTACCCGAAGTTCCAAGTTAATAGGAATAAGCTGACCCTGAGCCTGTGAATGTCTCTCGTATCTTTCCAGAATATTGTCCATGCTGTTACAAAGGAAAATTTCTGATGTAAGATCAACAAGCCCTAGATTCATCATGAAGTTAAAGGTTTTAACACCAATCAACTATGACAAGAAGAACCAAACAAGAACAAGAATCTTGCTAATGAGGAT
Organism: Erythroxylum acuminatum; assembly: GCA_026284645.1. Lineage (NCBI taxonomy): Eukaryota > Viridiplantae > Streptophyta > Magnoliopsida > Malpighiales > Erythroxylaceae > Erythroxylum > Erythroxylum acuminatum. The sequence continues at coordinate 24,028,695 of JANKOD010000001.1, read as the reverse complement.
TTAGAGATCATAAACACAAATGGGTTGAAGTTGTATGTGAGGCATCAAGGTCTGAAACCATTAGTAGATACTAGGATTGTGGCTATATACTTTCCCTTATAAATAGTGTTTATGACTCATTTCAATAACTAGAGCTTAATTATTTTCTAAGTTCTATGAAATTCTAAATTAGGTTATTGTTGAGTATGAACTTGGATTAGGCTACACCTGTGTTCATATTGGAGTAATTTCACTTAATCCTCGCATTCATTTAATCTTTACTTCCCTAAGACAAAAGGTACTTTTGACATTTTAAGTAGAATAGCCAATTTATTTGGGACCTTGAACTATGTCCTATTTAAAGATTAGCTCTTTTTCTTTATGTTTTCATACCAAGACTTCCTTTGTAAATGAAGAGATGTTAAAGGAGCTGCTTACTTTCCAATCAAATCTTCTTACATTTAAAAATATGCAAAAGAAAAAAATGAAACTTTAAATTGTTAATCCGTTGTAAGAGATAACTTAGAATTAATAGTTTATTATTTAATGTATTTTTCTATTATAAAACTCTATTCGAGATTTATCGGTATTTAAGAAAGATTTTTTAATCCTTAAGTTGAAAGATATAAAGTAATGAAATAAGGATTAAGTGAAATAGAAATCACTGGAAAATACTTAGATATCAAATTTCATATTGTAAAGGAAAGAAGGGATGAAGTGGTTTATGAGTTAATAGAAAAGAAGTTAATAAATTCTTAATTAATTATTTTCTAACATATGACTTTTAAACTTAAAATAGATTATTATTAAGTCAAACTTTGAGATGAATAATAAGAAAAGAGATAAAATTTTGTATTATAGATTAAATACTGATGAGAAAATTAATAGGTGGAATGTTAAATCTCACATTTAAAAAGAAAGGAGTGAAATGACTTACAAATTGATAAAAAAGACTAATAATTAACTTATAAATTAACTATTTACGAATATATAATTCTCTTTAAATCTGAAACAGAGTTATTATTAGGTCAGCCTAAAATTAGAAAATTATAAGATTACCTAATTTTTCAAAAGCTATCATACGAAGAAATGAGAGAAAATTATGTATTATAAATTAAAATTTGATGAGAAAATTAATATGTAGAACGCTTAAATCTCACATTTAAAAAGAAAGTAGTGAAATGACTTACAAATTTATTAAAAAAAATTGTTAATTAACTCGTAAATTAACTATTTTTCGAATATGTAGTTCTCTTTAAATTTGAAACAGAGTTATTATTAAGTCAAATATAAAATTGAAAAATTATAGGATTACCTAATTGTTCATGAGCTATTATTTCCAGCACAATTTGCATCATAACATTCATAATCACAGCTTGGACTTGGCTTACCTGACTGATGTTAAAGCACTTCCTACTTCTCTCAACTAAAGCAGGACAAAGTCCCACCTGCATAACAAATTTTATTCTGCCTTAACTCGTAGGAGATGAATTGCTTAGATTGTGACATGATTCCTACATTATATCTTATAAAAATAACAGGCCTCATCTGTTGCTATCAGGCCACCAATTCTATTTTTGTCTCCAGCCAAATGGAGATACGTAGTTTCCTTTCCAAAGAACCTTCAATATGGTCTTAAAAAGGAGGGAAAAAGAAGAAGAAGACAATCTTTCTCCTGTATCAGACTTTTTGACTCTAGATACGGTAGAGCAGTGTGTAGAAGATGACTTATTTGATGAGGATGACTCTCTAACTTCTCTATCTATCTTCATTGTAGTTCTTTCATTTCCAGTTTTGAGGTTTCAAGATCTCTACAACTTATGAGGAACTGCTTCAAAACCAACATTTCAAGTAGAGTGTCTAGATCTTTTGGAAGGTCCATTACATGCTAGCTAGTTCTCCCAAGTTTCACAAGCTATTCAGTATCATAAGTGGTGGGTTGCACAAACAAAATAGAGAAACTAACTCAATAAAAGGAAATGCATTATGCTTTTTAAAAAGAAACTATATTAATTAGGATATACAATAGAAGGAATTATTCTATTTTCAAATTTCACCTTCGTCACATATAGAATTATCTTTTTTTTTTTTAATTATGACTAATGTATATTTCCTTTAAGATTTGAGAAAGGAAAAATAAAAAAAATTATACCACGCCATTTTTATAATAGGTAAATATTTCTTTTTCTTTCGAAATTATCGAGTTAAAATGATACAGATCAATTCTTTCTTTTTACTAACTTAAGTACTACCTGACGAAGATAAATCATAATTAATCATTCATCAATATTATCAATCCATTATTCTTAATTATAGCATTACATGATAATACTAATTCCAATATACCTACTAATTAGAAAACAAAATCCTTTTAAGGGTATGGTAAAATTACTTCAAGGTAAAATGAATTGGTTTGTAACATGTTAATTTGCTAATGAAAAAGTTGATTTGATATATCAACATATAAATAAATAATTCATCCTATACAATTATGAAGCCTTGAAATTTAACATCTTATGTTACTAAAAACCAAAGAAAACTTGTATAACTGGTGATTGTTGGACATCTATAGCTACTAATAAAAATATAATTTTTTAGAATAAATATTCTTTATTTAAGAATAATAACCATTAAAATATCACCTAAAGGAATACTAGTTCACTAAAGTTTCTCATTAAAATGGAAAGTTATCAAGCAACTATATATCTTTAAGGATTCTAATTGTATTATGATCTAAACTAAATTAGGATTGTTGTAATGTTTGCTGGTAAGAATAACCCTTTTCTCCACTGGTAATCCAAATCCTAGCTGGAGATTATGTAATGACCTGTTTTTTTTTCCTTTCAACATGCATATATGAAATGATACCTTAGTCTATGTATAGATCCATAACTGTTGATTTACTGAATTCAAAAATCTCTAAGTTCTTAAACATGGAAAATGAAGAATGAAAAGGTATGGACTATGGAGTTTTAATGGAGGACAAACGGTTTTAAGTTTTAACACTTTGAAACCAAAAACCTATAGATAGAACAAGGTCCCCAAGCCTGGATTAGTAGTGGAAGATCTTTGCGGAAAACTTAAACTATAACAACCTAGGATTGGTTTGATCATTGAAGAGGCATATATATCCTAGGTCAGGTAGCACCAACAACAATAGATCCCAACATCCTAGGTCGAAAACCAAACACAAAAAGGACACTGCGCCACATGACACAAAGCTCTAGGAACCCTTTGGCTCTAGGTTTCTTCATGGCGAAAGTGTATGTGAGAATGCTCAGTACTTCATAAACTAAGGGGTGTTAAACCTCGTACAATAATTTTAGCTTAAACACAGAAAAAAGGAAGAGAAAATTCCGGTGATTATAGGTTGTATCTTGATATATGTGAATGTATCCGTACAAGTTAAAAATTATGATGATACAGTAATATCAAAAAGTTTGCAGAAAATTGCAGACAATGGGTGGGGCAGGAACGATGATTTGTATGGTAATGTTAAGTCTTTGAAAAGCAGTAAAAAAGAAAAAAAGGACATAAATTCAAAGCAGACAAAGTCACAAAACCCACCTCAGGAAGTAAATTACAGAAACTAAGAGTCTAAAGGAAAGCAAAAAACATGCAAGAAAATGAAATAAATGGAGGCAGAGAAGGTAGACAGAGATACAGGTGTAAAGGTGTAAAACCTTAAATCGCTGGAGTACTCAAAGAGCTTTCCTTTGCTTGAGAAGACGATCAAAGCAACATCAGCATCACAAAGAATTGAGATCTCCTTAGCTTTCTTTAACAGACCAGTCCTTCTCTTAGAGAACGTCACTTGCCTGCTAATCTTGTTCTCGATCCGCTTCAACTGAACCCTACCTCTCCCCATTCCCAACTCTTCTGTACCTTTTGCTTTGTATAAACTCTATATCAAGTAAAGAAAGCTCTCAGACCAAATTCAAGAAACCCCCTCAAGCTAAATTTGTTGTCTCATTTAGAGTGAAAGAAGAGAAACCCACAAGAGCAAAGATTAAAAAAATGATAATAAACTTAAAGAGTTCATACTTCTTATGTAGTAAGTAATCATGGGCAAGTTTCCATTTTTGTGTTCTTGTTATTATACGAAAGGAAAAGGGTTTTGTGTGTGTATAAGAAAAAGGAAAAAAGAAGAAAAAGAAAAGAACAGGAATGGAGTGGTAGCACTTCAGGTTCGCTAGCTTTCCTTTTCTTTTTGTGTGTGTGTGGGTGGTCTAATAATGGTGGAATGGGGCTGGAGATTTTAAGAATCTACAGACAAGAGTACTTGTGGAGTTATGTGCTGTCGAGTTGCCATTGGAGGTGTGTACGAGAATTTGGTCACTGTCTCATTTACAGCCACAGGTTCGGAGAGGAGATGTTTGTTCGTACAAAAACTGGCATGTTCTTGCCTTGGCTTTTCTTTCAAGTCTTATATTTGATTTGTACTGACGGCGCTGCTCCAACTGCTCTACTATGCATTTTGCTATTGCTATTTTTGTGTTAATGCTCTTCTCCCATTTTGTTGTAAGCAAAGAACCATAAAGGAAAAGACAAAAGCTTTCATGTCATTTATTTATTTTTAAATAATAAAAGTAAAGATATAAAGCTTTCAATTTCATGCCCTTAAAAATTTTTTCTATAACTTTTTAATTTTTAGCAAAACTCACTTTATAAATCTAATTCTTAAAATTGAATCGAATTAATTAAATCTAACATATATTATAATTTATTCTGAATTATTAATCTAACTCTAATTTTATTAATTCGAATTGAGTTTAAGAGTTAAGACGAGTTATTATATTAGTGATATTTTATTAATCTATATTTGATATTCATATTACATGTGTTTTATAGTTTTTTTAATCAAATTTAAGAGAAAGAGGTTTTATGAAAAGTTTAAAAAATAGAAAGAATTTTTTAAATAATTTTGAAAATTAAGAAAATTTTCTAAAGTATATCTTTTGTACTAATACTAATAAATAATAGCTAACTATTCTATCCATATTTGATGACTCATGGAGACAATAAAAAGATAAAATCATATATTTTATTATTAAACGAATTTTCATTTTTAGAATTTTAAATAAATTTCATTAAATATGCTTCTAAATATAAAATATAATAGGTTATTTGTATATATCTTAAATTTTAATTTAAATAAAAGATTTTGTTTGATTGTTGTAAAGGAAAAGTTATAACTTATTTACTATAGACAAATGCAGCTTACGTTTGATTTTAATTTCATTGATATGCTTAATAGTATTCCCAACAAAAAGAATATTAAAAATCCTTATGATATGTGAAAAGTAATTTAAAAATATATATACAAATTATAATTACCATCCTTGAATTGGTTATGGATTTTATTAGATTAAATGATGATTTTTAAGGATAAAAGGAATATTTTCTAAAATTTAAAGTTAAATACATCAAAAACATCATTGATTTTGTTTAATCAAAGTAGTTATATTGGCATACCTAATGGTTTATTAGGTTTATTTATCATATAATTTTATAGGTTCAATTTTATAAGAAAAAGCTAAAATCAATATAATTTCTTAAATTCAACCATTTAAATTGATAAACTAAACTATTTATATAAAAAAAGGATGCCCTAAAACAAGAAAAGAAACCAAAATGGCATATATAAATATATATATTAAACAACAATATTTCCTTTTTATTTAAGAAGGTTTAAATAGTAAGGAATAAATGTATGATGTGTTTTTAATTCCGAGTTTATGAAATATAATTATCTTAGGACCTCTAGAAATTCATATTAACCTATCCTTGCCATTTTTTTAAAATATAATTATTAGGTAATTGATTAGTAGCACTAAAAATTACAATCGTTTTAAGCTATAAAGAATCTAAACATGGATTATACGAGGAGATAATATTAGGGCTGATAATGGACCGATCTTGTCAATTTTTTAAAATTAAAATATAAAACAACGTCTTTTTTTAACTGGGTCAGACCGATTCATAGATCGGTCATTGTCATCCCTAAATAATACTCTATACCGAAGAAAAGGCTACCTAACTCATAAATACTAGAAGAAAAGCTCAATTTATATAATATCATTTATTCCTCAGATAGTGATATTTATTTTTAAAAAAAATATGTTCTAAAATTTTGTGGTCCCAGATGTACCATGCAAAGGAGAATTTTATTTTATGGAATAGAGTTGGTAGCTTTTTACGCTCTTAAACGCCAAATACTTGGGGACCATTATGCTAATCGGCTCCCTAGAAATAAAGCATTTATTATAGAATTAACTTGTACAATTTTTCATGGGGACCATTTGTACAAAAACTCAGAAAACCAAGAAATTCAAAATAAAGGCAAGAAGTAAAATAACAATGCATCGATTGTAGGCCTATTTTAATTAATATTAATGTATAATTAACAAAATTATATAGCTAAGGGACATACTTCTCGATAACATATTAAATCTTGTCCTTAAAAAGAAGGTGATTCTAATAATCTAATTTTAATATATTAAAAAAATACATATTTTTCAATTAGATAAAAAATATATTTTCCTTTAAATAAATTTATTTGTGAAACTTAATTATAAAAGCGATCCTATTTTCTGTCCATATCTATATTTACATATTTATAACTCAGAAATGTTAAATATGAGATATTCCACATTCAACTATGATCGACTTTAACATAAAGGGAAAACCTATACATTAGGAAGAATCATCATGCTATTATATATATGCTACAAGATGTCAACTTGTTTGCAAAGTACCATTCATACTCTTTTATTTGGGTTAGAGTTAAACATTCATGCCTATGGATTTGCTCTTTTTATTATGTTCTCAATTATTGTAGCTTATCCTAATACGACTTTTGCAAGCGAATGGTTTCAATCCTAAAATAGTGGAATTATGAATCAGTTTTCTTTTAATGATTAAGAACAAAATATACATATCTTGAACGAGCCCTAAAGTGATGAAACTAGTCTAACCTTTTAACTTGATAGATTAAACATTCCAATTCGATAGATTTATATACAATTATGCATATCGAATGCTTTATCTAAGTGCATTTGAAAGATCATAATTACACGTCTAATAATATAAGAAAAATAGATATACATTATTACTTGATCGAAAATCCTACCTATTAATTAGCTATTATGGATTAGCTTTGAGATTAAGTGCCTGGTTAAGTTTTTGGAAGGTGAAAATACTTTTTTTTCCATAATAAAAGCTTTTTTTAACGAGTGTTTGACTGTAAAATAAAAAATAATAATTTTTTAGTAGATATAACCTTTTTTGGCAGCTAAAGTATAACTTTATAAGAAGCTCAAATTTAGAGCTTCTAAAAAAAGTAATTTTTCAGGTAAATTTTTCAAATCAATTAATTAGCCTATTTTTT
>JANKOD010000001.1:24006293-24021226 GCA_026284645.1 Erythroxylum acuminatum | reverse complement strand
CGGTGGCTGCCCTCTCAAGGAAATCTAATGGGGTTAGAGGGGATGAGTTCGGTGAGCTTGGCTTCAACTCATCCATGCCTCTTATCTGTTGTTTATGCTCTGAAGCAAAACAAAAGGGAACGAGTGACACAACCATGAAGATAGGGATACATATAAAAGGGAAGGGAAGAACTATCTAATATTACTGCGGATTTATTTACGTAGGTTTCAAATAAATGGTTGAAATTTTATGAGACAAAATTAAAAGTAAAATTAGACAAAAAATCTGATTTAAAGAAAAGGACGTGTGAAGAGAAATGCGAATAATAAAGAATGTTAAAATACATTTAAAAACATATAACGTGTGACACGTGATCACGATCTAGGTGATGTGGTCGGAGTTTGATTAAGCGGTCCTCATTTTGATCGAGGAACCATAAATTTTTAACGTGCGAAAAAATAAAAGAAGCGCAATTAATGTCGTTTAAAAACAAATTTTAATGTTTTTATTAATTATAAATATCATGAAAATAATAGCTACCGATGGCTTGGAGTTGGAGATTTGCAAATCTTGTTTTATTACTCGTAATTCGGTAGATCTGAATCGATAGAGTAGCAGCAGACCTAAGAGTGCAGGACCTCACGTGTTCTTGTCTTCTTGATATATAGTATTAGTTTACGACGGGTTCCTAGCTAATTAATGATGTTTGAGTTTGTATTTTTATTAAGAATGAAATAAAAATATTACTGAATTAGTACATGTTTGGTTGAATTTTTAGAGAAAAGAATAAGTATTTTTTGTATCGTAAAAGTTTTATTTAAGAAAAATAAATAATTGGTTGTAAAATGAAAAAATACATTTTTTAACGGATATAATTATTTGGCAGCTAAAATGTAAAAAATTTGAAGTTAAAAAAACTTTTTCAAATAGATTTTCAGATCAATTAATAAGCCTATTTTTTAGTCCTTTTTATCTTTATGTTTTACATATAATTTTCACAATACCCACAAATACATCTTCATGTATATTTTAAGATTTATGTAATATTATTTGACTTTTTAAATATGTTTTAATATTTATTTTTTAATTAATTTTACTTATGTTATAATCCATATAAAAGATTTGGTTAGATATAATTTCATTTATATATGTTTCATATGGTTTAAAATTATATAATAATTAATATATTGTGTTTTGCTTTTTAATATATTTTAAATAATATTAATACGCATAAATAATTTTTATTTTTATGTTGTCAAACAGTCTATTGTATGAAGCTCTTTTAAAAATACTCTTTTTAAAATGACATTCAAATAGTCAACTGACTTCTTAGAAAATCTCTTCTTAGAAAAACTCTACTGATAGAAGCTCTACTGACAAAAGCTCTACTAATATAAACCCATTCAAACAGATACTGAATTATTTCATAGTCAAAACTAAATTTAAAAAGTTGAATTCAAAATATAAAATACAAATTAAATTAAAACTACAATATTCGATACGAAGACTTGGATTAAAAAAAGTTTGCATAAAGTTTAGAGATATGATTATTCCACCATTAAAATTTAGAGGAATCTTTCGTAGGTGGGAATGAAAACATACACGAAGACTTTTCCCAACTTTGGTATGGATGTCATTTTCTTAGACACTATACCTTCCGTACGGACATGCCTTGAATGCATGTATATTACAAAATAAAAATAAAAAGAATATAAGATCGATAGATTCTTGAATTTAATTCTAATAAACAAAGAAAAAGCACCGGAGAGAAATGAGATTCTTGAACTCATTATGGAAGCTTTATGATCAATTTTAATGGCTGAAACGGGTGAGAAAGATTCTTAGCTTTTGCATTAATGTGGATGTTGTGTATTCATAATTCTTATAAACTCCACTTTGTTACTACTTTTTCCCTCCATTCAATACATTAATCGAGTTGATAGAATTCATATCGACTAGTTATAAAGATTTGTTACTTTTATTTGTTTATTCATTTGTGTTTTCTTTTAGAATATATGGCCTCAATTGAGCTTTATAGGATGTGCAACCCTACATATTCGAGACGAATATTTCCATTCTTTTATGGATTAGCTAGAATGAATGATAGTTAAGAGTTCTTCATAATTCTCATACGTGGCTATATCTCAAAGATGTATCTACAAATACTTGAGATATTATGTGATTATTTCACAATTTGAGAGAAGAACAAAGAAACTATAAGATGCAAGAGTTTATTGCATTATTTCAAAAATTGAGAAAAGAAAATAATAGCACTAAGATTATAAGGGATTTGAACTTATGATTTTATGTAAAAGTATAAGGCTTTCTTTGGATTAAAAACTGTTTTATTTATTTTTAAGATCAAATATGTTTGACGAGAACCTGTTTAAGGATAAACGAAACCGGAATAGTTTATTGATACGTCTAAACGAACCAACCATATAAGTCTTCTACTATATAGTAATGATATTTAATTATGAATATTACATGATTAGTGGTTATTCAATATTCTAATAATCTTTAATCAACAAGAATAATATATAACACTTCGAGAATGTATCTTGGGAATTTAAAAAATTAAAGATATTATCATTATTGCCGAAGCAATTAAACATCCAATCTTAACATCCCAATTGCATTTATTTATCTTCATTATTTAGATTTAGATTTATTAATTAACTTTTTATTTAGTTTGTATAGCAATAATAAAATATAAATTACCAAACTTTCTTTTTAAAACATATACTTAGTTTCAAAATTTTAAAAATCATATAAATTAATAAAAATTATTTTAATATTTTATTAATATAATTAACTGAACGCTTAAATATTAATATTAGAGAGAACACATAACATCTTATTTTTAATATAAATTTTAAAACATCAAACAAGTTACTGATTTTAAATACATAATTACTATTTTATTTATTACAAGAGACTCAAAAAATATATTGACAAAAGCAAAGAGTTATATAATTCTTTTAATTATCAATATTTACATATTTCATCAATCACATAGAATTGAATTATTAAATCATTAAAAATTTAAATATTTAAGTAAACATTTTAAAAGATGGATACTAAAATTAAAGATTTTTAAATAATAACACTCTTTAATTTATTATTATTTATTATATATACAAAATTTACTTCATGCGAGTGTTGTGTTGACCCTTCGTACAAAAGCAGAAGGTTAATAATCTGTGTGAGGCAGATCCAATCCGGTCATTAAATTAATAAATCTTCTTTAAGGAGACAGACGTAGAAGCAAAACTTCTCACCCTTTTCAATGCATAGAAAAATGAGGAATCCATCGCTCCCTAGGTCTACGATATTAGGTGTGTGACATTTCAGGCACAACACGATCAAATGGCAAGGTTTGAGGGAACTTAGGTTTTGATTATCCCCACCAACACACACGGGTTACGACTGGATTTTGTAATATTTAATGTTTGTTGTCACGTTCTAACACGACTCCCAATGTTTTAATTTGCAATACAATTTCTGTGACAACCTTAATCTATCCCAGAAACACAGAGCTCATACTCCAATATTTTGCACCTGCGCCAATCGCTTTGACCCCCTTTTTTTTCAGTTAAACTAGGGTGTGTTTCGATCGTTCTTGTGCGTCGAGATCAATACTATGATTGTTTCGATAGAAAATAACGAAAGGAAGATCGAAAAATGAGCTTTTTAAGGAGTGATTTAAGTAATGAAATTACTCTAAAGAATCTTGATCTTCTCAAGATTTTGTGTTAAATGAGATCGGTTCCCTTATTATTACGGGTTATTATGGATCGTATGACTTAAATTCGTTGTTAGATAATTAAAATATTAATATAAATTATTATTTACAGTTAAAAATTCGCACTTGTTCTTAAATATATTATTAAAAATTTACAAGTAAAATAATTCCGTAGGAAAATAGATGTAATGATAAAATAAATTATATGCAAAAATGAGATTAATAACTCATTATTATTATTATATACACATATTACATATACCTGAATTGTTAATTTTTTCCTCCGAGTGAAGGAAGACTACTGGCTTGGTTTACCGTCAGCGGCCTATTAGCTCAGTTGGTTAGAGCGTCGTGCTAATAACGCGAAGGTCGCAGGTTCGAGACCTGCATGGGCCAATTATCGTTTTTCTTTTGTGTCCTAATTACTTGGGCCTATTTTGGCAACTCTCTTGTGTTGCTTAACTAAGCCTTAGAGATTTCTAAGGACCCCAAGTTTAGCATCTTCTTTTAACTAAGCTTTCAAGATTTATCAGAAGAACCTAAGTTGAATTGGCTTATATATATACACATATACGTATATATATTATCTATGTACGTATATGTATGTATGTTTTTTTTATAAAGAAATGAAAAATGTTAAAATTATGACTTTTATTAGCTACTGATATAAATAATAAGTACCACACAAATTCACACACTCAAAGTGTAGCCTCCACCATAGAAATGATTATTGGGATCAACAAAGGATGTTGTTTGGTGATGTATGGCCATCTTGTTGCCGTTAGTCCCATGATAATCTGCACCGCCGTGCTGCTGCTCAACGTCTAGGTTCCACAGGCCACCGTATAGTCCATCATCCGCAGTGAAGTCTGCCCAAGGAGCAACATTTTGAGACATCACAGGCAGGTATTGATCCCATAAAATGGGGTACATCAAAGACATCTCTTGCATTCCAGGTTGTTCCTGAACATTGACATCTTCTGATTCTTGATTCTCTGGTTTTTGTTTCAGACGTGAGCCTTTTTGTTTTTCTTGTTTCTTTGGGGACTTGTCCTTGTTCTTGAAATGAGTTCTCCAATAGTTCTTTATCTCATTGTCTGTTCTTCCTGGTAAGTATCTAGCAATAGTCGACCACCTGCACAAGATCATTCCAATGACCTTTAGCTATGCTATTATAGTTTTCTCTTTCAATAGTATAAGTGAAATTACAGTAAAGGTTCAGAAGTCAACGAGTAAAGTTAAATTCGATCGAGCTAACCTCAAATTCTAGTTCAAAATTTGATCGAGTTTGAACCGAACTTGAGCTTATAAAAATGAAGGAAAAGGGTGGAGAGAGATGGATTTTACCTGTTACCCCAAAGAGCATGGAGCTCAATAATGATGCCTTCCTCTTGAAGCGTGATTTGACCTCTCTTGAGTCCAGGTCTAAGGTAATTTACCCACCTGAGTCTGCAACTCTTGCCACTTCTACTCAGGCCTGTCGATTCCAACAATGGTTTAAGAAACTTAAACATGGTAAGTGATGCTTTAAGCATTTCCTTAGCTTAACAATCAAAAGTTACAGTAGTAGTTAAATCACCTGAACACCTTGATACAGAACTCCATCTTCCTTCTCCATGCAGCTTCACATATTCACTAAGCAACTTGTCCTCTTCAGGAGTCCAAGGACCCTTTCTCAACCCTTTATCAGAAGCTCCCCAACCCACCATGGTCTGTAACCGATCCTCTGCTCTCTTGATATATACAAAGTAATCTTTCTTTCTCGCTATATATAGAAAACAGTTGATCTGTCACAATCATTTACGTCCCGAGTACATGAAATAATTTGTAAATTACGTATTCTACAAGTAACGACTCGGAATCTAACTCACTACTCTCTCAGGCTCATCCTAACTAGATTTTTCAGTCAAAGTGTTGGTCCATGGTGCTTACCAGCTCAAAATTTTCTTAGCCAGTTATTATAAACCAAGTGTTAATACTGCATCTAAGTTGAAGTACTATCTTATGATTACTTGCATAAAAAAGGGTTTAATTCGTTTATCTAGCTTATACACGCGTTCCTGTAAACTCGAGCAAAGACAAATTGAGACAAGACAATGCACGTTTGTTGTCTATGCCGGAAGAAGAAAGATTTACAGTTAAATTCGAAAAGTATAGTTTTAGGTTAGTGGGAGGTTCTTGTTCCCTTGAAAGCGGCTTATCTTCCAATGATAATAAACCACCTCAAAAGACACAAATGATCCTTAAAAGGAATGTTTTAACATAGTTTAATTGCTAATTAGTCTTATTTTATGAGCATAAATGAACCTTCTAGGATGCCATTTAGAGTAATGAGACTCTTAAATATATGTAATTAAGGCGTGATTTGGATGAGTCACCTTGGCAATATCTGGCTCTTGTTCATGACTATGAGTAGCAATTTTGGAATGTTGCATCATCTGTTTGATTTTTTTATTTTTTTAATCTGATTGTTTACACTTAAAATAGTATTTTAAGATTAACCCCTCAGGCTAGACTGAAATTAATGAGTCATGTTTTAATTAATTGAAATTTAAGTTAATTTTAATTCTAATTATAGTATTTATGAATCAATAATTTTTCTTAAATAAAATTCAATTAATATTTATAAGATGTAATTTTTCCATCGTCATGCCTATAAATAGCAATTTTGGGACATTGGGTCATTTCAATACATTTTATTTTGATATTTTATTTGAATTCTTATAATTGTAAAGATTGTTATTTATTTTTATAGTATTATATATATATATATATATATTACATAACTCTTTCAATCATATTCCGTTAATTAATTAATTAATTTATATTTTAACATAAACATATACTATATTGTTATGAATAAAAAATATATATAAATTAATACAACTAAACAAAGAGTAATTAATAAATTTTAAAGCATGAATCGCAATCTATTTAACCCGATTTAGTGTTGATGTGATATCACAAAAATACATATCCTTTGTGGGTCTTTCTACTTTTAGTCTTGTCATTCCAAAAACTAAGATTGTATATATCACGAGGGAATAAAAAATACTTGGAAAGGTACTTCATATACCTTACATGAAATCTCTTTGAATTGTTGGCAATATTACCTAATTCATTTGTACATTCTGAACCATCCATGTGTTCTAAGTGACTTAAGATATTTAGACTTATGGTTCTTAGATCCTAACATTCAATGAACACCAAAAAGGGTTAGAAGAAAAGGTAAGATTATTATCTTTTTTTAAGAGATCTAGAAGAGCTAAAAAAGGTAAGATTACGATTTCGTTTTATCCAAATTGAATTAGACTGCTTAAGTCAAATTAAATAACTCTCTTAAACTTAGATATAAAATTTCATTAATTTAAGTTAAGGTTAAACTTTTTTTTTTAAAACGGAAGAATTCGTTGTCGTTATTTTTTAGATGCACACTGGGTAAACCTTCAGAATGATGCAATAGTCTGCAAATCACATCAATCGAGTATTCTGTACTAGGCAAGCCTTACACGACAGGCTCAATTAAGATAGTAAGTAGGGGAATCGAATACAAGACTTTGTGGTTTCATGTGCCTCCACTCCACCAACCCGACCACCCTCTAAGAGACTAAGGCAAAACTTTTCTAACACTTAAATATTGATATTCATAAACATTTGGAATCAAAATGCCCAATTATGGCCTTCTTCTTTATAGATCTCCAAGCACTAGCTCTATAAGAGTTTGTAATTAGTTTGCTCTATCATTGGTATCTTAGCAAAAAAGTGGAGCTTTGGCTTGACAGAACTGAACTTAAAGGATAATATTCAACTTAATTGGATTCATGTTCAAACTTAAAATACAACAAATCCAAAGTATAGGAGTATTTGACTCAACTTAGGTTGAACCCAAAATTTTATTCATCTTATTATTCAACATAATCGAGTTTTTTTAGGTTAATTCGAAATTCACTAAAATTCAGACTTTTTAAATTAACTAAAAGTTGAATTGAAATCATACTTAAACTTATTTTTTGAGGATGTAAATATATTTAAAGACATTCAAATCTATTAATTAAATTCACGATAGTAAGGGTAGCAATGGATTGGGCTGGGTCACGCCCAAGCACAGTCTGACAACTGCTGCCCTAATTTGAATTTGGGCGATCTAAAACTTAACAGTGCTTAGCCTGATAAAAAGCATCATTTTTACTAAATAATGTCATTTTCTTATAGTTGTAAAGCCTCGGGGCTAGATCAGGTTTGAGCAGCTCGAGTTTGAACTCAATCTAAAGGTATCAAATAGGACTTGACCTGTTGAATCAGAGTTGGACCGGACCGAGCTGATTACCAAACCCACATGATAGAGCTCATATTTTACGGGGCTTGATCGGCCGACCCATTAACATCCCTAATCACTGGTTGTCCTTGTCCCAAGCTGATGCCTTACTATTGTAAGACAAATTCGCGACTGATGAACGGATAGAAAAGAATGAAAATCAAGAAGCAGAAATGGCAAGAAAATAAGAAGAAACTCAACTTTTGTCAACCCCTGAAACAGAAACCCCATTGTTGGACAAGAATGTGCTTGTTCAGGACTCCATTAGTACACTAAAAGCTTGGAACTTCAACAGTGGAATAAGCGAAGCAAGTTTCGCAATCTTCGTTAAGTGACAACGGTTTCGTGTTTATCATATAATTAACACAGGTGTCCTTACAAGCCCATATAATCAGATTCGACCCGGCCCGACCGACTTCATCCGGCCCAAAAGATTTGAACCGACTTGACCCGGACGGAATCATATTTCGACCCGACACCGACTGCCGTCGTCTTCAAAGTTCAACCAACCTAATTTGTAGCAGAAATTTTTTTGCCACCTCTAATATTTGTTCAATATAAAAAATAATTCAAATATCATTTGCTTTTGCCATTACTGCGGACAAGAACACTAATCTAAAGCCCAAAAGACTACATGTTAAGATGGGTCGATGCCCAAAAACAGAGTGCTAACCCAAAATCTCAAAAACCCTTGAGCGCACTTTAGCAAAATTTTGCCTAGAATTTAGGGTTTAATGCTTGTTGAAACATGGTAGTGGGAGTGTGACTTCGATATATAGCACCACTCTACTTTGTTCGTGTCTGTTGCACGAACTCTGAGGCCTCAAAAAGGGGGAAAAGAGAAAGATCTCCCAAAGAAACCCACGTTAAGCGTGTTATTGCTAAAACGGCGAGGGAAGTTGGAGAAAGTGGGCTTTTTGCAAAAGAGGATTAGTTTGTGCATGAAAGCTTTAGAAACAATGGCTGAGGATCTTGCTGATTTCAAAATCATTAAGGAAGGGGCGGCTGAGATTCTCATGCACGCCAAAAATGAAGTCTTTTACAACAAAACCCAGGTGCCAAAAAGTTTTCTTTTTGTTGGTTTCTGTACTTGTTCATTCTTTGGGTGTGGAAGTAGTGAGGTTTCGGAGGTGGGTTTTCCTTTTTTTTCTTTTTCTGATACATTGATGATGATGAAAGAGAGTTGCTACTTTTTGCTACAGACCAGTGTAAGAGTTTGGTTTTTGGACTTATTTGCTGCAGTTGAACATGTCTTGCTCTTGCTGGTGTTTAATTTTAAGCATCTTGTCATAAGCTTGAATTGTTTGGCCTGGCGAGCATTGGATTATAGATTTTGATAGTGGATGATATCTTTTTTCGAGAAGATATTTGCACGAAAATTTTTCATACAAGTGAAAAAACTTCAAACCTTTTGGTTGATGATGCCGAACAGCCTAAGAGCAGCATGTCGGAAGTTTGAGCTCTTGAGAAATCTCAATTTACTATTATGCAGTTTTGCATAATTTGGTTGTGAATTCTTTGACATTCTAATCTAGAAAATTTGGACCTGTGATTTGTTTGTTCATTAATTTTGATGTTGCTTTCTTGAATTCTTCATAGTTGAAACTTGTACCTGTTCTTGAGTTTGTGTGAGAAGCTTGGCTTCAACGAAGAAACTGTTCTCCTTGTCTGATAATATGGTTCTTTATTGTAGGTTGGGCTTAAATTTGACGTGTGTTATGGCTCTTATTTATTTTATGTGCTACATGGAAATAACAAAAACTTCCATCGTATTTTAATTGCAATATGGAGAGTATATGATGTATTTTCATAATTGGGGAGAAGTACATGTCAGAAAATTTTCAGCAATAACTGTGCATACTTTATCAAATGTAGAAATTGAAACTGCTTATGAATGCTGCAACTAAAAGTGGGGAACTTCAACTTCAGTTTGCTGCAGGACATACCGTCATAAAGTTTCTGAGTTTACTCAATCTCAATATTTTGTTTTGTTACATTGAAAGTCTTTTCTTTTGAAAAATTCTGAGACCTATTAATGAATTAACTCATGTGATCATGTATCTATTCATCAAGGTAGTCAAAAGCAGTTCTTACATTGACCCTAGATATCAGGTTTTTAATGTGTTTTACATAAGACTGCACTCCATTTAATTTTTCATTCATGTGTCCCGGAGATTTGTTGCCAATCTTCAATGATTTTTTCTTAACAACAGTTGTTTCCTTGTGTATTAAGTGATTCTTCATAATGGAATTCTATAATGGTCAGGTAAACAACCGAGACATGTCTATTGCTGTCCTGAGGACGTTTATATCCAAGAGGAAAGAGGAACATGAAGCCATGCTCTCCAAAAGGGCACATTCAACTCAAAAAGTTTCAAAGAAGGATGCTTCTGGATCCAGTTTGGAAAAAGCATCAAGTGATTTTCTTGTGAATAGCAAATCCGACAGAGAATGTGAAGTGCCGGAAGAGATATCTCGGGATGTACCTTGTGATATATCAGATGAGCCAATGAAGACTACAGATGTGAAAGTTAGAAAGGAGCTCAAGCCTCCAAGAGTCCTCGAGGTCTCTCTCTCTCTCTCTCTCCTGGATTTGCAAGCACATTCACACACAAAGTCATACTTGCATACTTAGACACATAGATAGGCGTGCAGTCAATGAAGACAGATCACTATGTGTTTTCCTATGCACTTTCATTGTCAAATTCTTGTAATTGGTTTTCTCAAAGAATTATCAACGCATATAGTTTTTAGATTGTACAATATAGCTTGTAATTGCCTCCTTCTGGACGCCAGGCATTATCAGCTTCTGGGCTAAGAGCTCTGAGATATGCTCATGAAGTAGAGGGGATCGGTCAAGTTGTGGCCTTAGACAATGACCAAGGTGATTATATTGTTATGCCGTTGCCTGTTACATTCTAAAAGGATATCTGTTAACACATACATATTATGCTTTTCGAGTGCAAAATTCTAATAAATAACATAAGGAGTGGGTATTTGGCCTGCGTGGCACATATCCATATTTAAAATGCAAAGTCATTATCTGTTATTTAGATGAAATGTAATTCAGCAAAATTATTCCACTGTTTTTGTTCTGCAGTCTCAGTTGACGCTTGCAGGAGAAACATCAAGTTCAATGGTTCAATAGCAATTTCAAAGGTGGAATCTCATCTGGTTGATGCTCGTGTGTACATGCTTTCCCACCCAAAAGAATTTGATGTGGTATGTGACTTTTTCTGTGTTCTGAATTTATTTTCATTGAAAAATGATTTATTTGGATTTGAATAGGTGATATATTTCCTAAAATTCTTAAGTAGCAAGATTGATTTCTGGCGATATCTGCAACAACATAAGATTTGTTTGGTTATTTTCTTTCTTCCAGACTGCTCGAACTCTCTCCATACCTACAGCGTTATGCTGAAATAGCATTTGATCTGCTAATGCCCGGGTTTATGATTAGTAAGGAGCTTCATCTCACTCTCTTCTTGGTTGATATTTTTTCAGGTTGACCTTGATCCTTATGGGTCGCCTTCTGTGTTTTTGGACTCTGCTGTTCAATCTGTTGTTGATGGTGGCATTCTGATGTGTACAGCAACTGATATGGCAGTGCTTTGTGGAGGTAATGGCGAGGTTTGCTATTCCAAGTAAGAGGATATGCCCTTGACCTTTATTCTTCTACAGTGATTGCGGATTAGTAACTTATCTTTTGATGTTGACTTTGTGGAATCAGGTATGGCTCGTACCCATTGAGAGGAAAATATTGTCATGAAATGGCTCTTAGGATCCTCCTTGGCTGTATTGAGGTACTTTTATGTTCTTGAAAAACCAATGAAGATGTCATGGATTTCAACCTTGATGAGGATCAATGCATCACAGAACTATCAAGAATAAAAAATTATAGTTAAACTAACACCTCTACATAAACTCCAATTTCATTTCAGTTTCTTCAACTTCTGTATTCTTGTAGGATTTCCCTGACAGGGTTGTAGGATGATTCTCATGTTCCATCATTTCCTCATGAAAAGATTCTTGAAGAAGTATTTATCTCTTTTTCTTGTTCATTTTTGTGTGCAGAGCCATGCAAATAGATACAAGCGCTATATTGTTCCTGTTCTATCTGTCCAAATGGATTTCTATGTTCGTGTTTTTGTTCGCATTTACACGTAGGTGACCTCTGTTCTGATTTGTATGTGAGCTTGTGCATAATAGTGGAAGATGGTGCTTTCTTTAGATGTTGACTCAAACTTGAAAGTTTTTTGGTTCCAGATCTGCAAGTGCAATGAAAAACACCCCACTTAAGCTTTCGTACGTGTATCAGTGCATTGGTTGTGATTCTTTTCATCTTCAGCCTATTGGAAGAACTATCTCCAAGGTATGTGTTGCCATTATTTTCTGCAACTAGTTCTTTATAGATTGGCATGCCCTTATGGTTTGAAAAAATGATTTTTTAGTAGTCTGCAATTACTTGGGACCACATCCCAAGTCTGTGACTCTGTGCTATGAGATCTTCTTTTGAAGAGCATATGATTTGGACATTTTGCGGATTACAGAGAGGAAAAAATTTTAAGGCCGAGGGAACTTCTGTAGGATATGATTCTTCATTTATCCAATGGCTTATCTATATCTACAATATGCCGTCCAAGTTTTATTTCTGAAAATTTTCATCTTTTTGTTGGTAGAGTTTCTGATGTTCTTAAAGTTCAAGTTATCTACACACACAGTCATTTTGGTAGAAGTTATGCTACATGACCTACCGTAAGCATATAGCTTGGCAGATTCAAATTATCTGTTTACCTTTTCCTTTCTGGGATTAAAATAAATCAAAATTTTGTTGTTTTATCTGCTGTGTGTTCTAATTCAGAGACTGGCTTTTGCACTTAAACTATCTTTTTTAGTAAACTTTTTGTACAGGGCAGAAGCATATTGATTTTTCCGTATGTGTGTTGAACATTTAAACTGGTAACCAAGCAAATTTGTATTTGGTGATTGATTTAGAATTATATTTATAGTCTGGTAAAAATGCGGCATAAAAGCATTTGGAAGTAATCAACTTACTTCCATATTTTGCATCACAACTTTGTTTTCTTACCTGCATTCTGATGTGAAAAAATGTGATGACGATTTGTCCTCTGGTTTACCTTTCAGAATAACAGCGTAAGATATCTACCTGGGTTTGGTCCTGTGGTTCCTCAAGAGTGCAACGACTGTGGGAAGAAATTCAACATGGGAGGGCCTATATGGTCTGCCCCGATTCATGATCAAGAATGGGTGACTTCCATATTAGAAAATGTGAAATCTATGAAGGATAGTTATCCTGCCTATGATCGCATCTCAGCTGTGCTCACAACAATATCTGAGGTATTTTCTTATACTTTGCTTTGTTGGCTGAAAGTTCAGTTCCTTGGCCTTTTACAAAATATTGGCTATTACAAATATAACTATTTTTGGCCGATCCAAGTCAAAAGATGAAGGAAAAAGATTACAAAGTTATGTTTGATTGACGGGGTAGAACAGCCTTAATATTGACTTCTGGATTTTGTCTATGAAAATATAATTCCAGTCTCACTAGTGGATGACCCACTATACTGTATCTTCTTATTAGTTCCATGCTTTCCTTGATGCAGGAACTGCCTGATGTACCACTCTTTCTGAGTTTGCACAACCTTTGTGCTACACTAAAATGCACTTCCCCTTCAGCAGTAATCTTCCGATCTGCTGTGATAAATGCGGGTTACCGTATATCTGGATCCCATGTTAATCCATTAGGGCTTAAATCAGACGCCCCAATGCATGTCATTTGGGATATTATGAGATGCTGGGTAAAGAGTCATCCCCTCACTTTTTCATTTATTTTTTGTTATTTTTCTTTCCATAAAAACAAATAAATTCTTGGAGTAACGATTCCCTCTATTGTTTAAAAATTTCTCGAAACTGTTTTCTCCTGCAGCCAATGTATTTTGAATTATCATGTATATGATTTTTTTTCATGTAGGTCAAAAATCATCCAGTAAAAGCTCAAGCACCTGATCAGCCAGGAAGCGTGATACTTGCCAAAGAACCAATTCTACAAGTACATCACACCTCCTTAGTTTCTTCAATTATTTTCTTTGAAATTGGTTATTGCCACTTGGTGGAAAGTGGAAAACATGAGCCAGTTGTACCACCACACGTGTACCGTAATTTGTGTTATCCTAATGAGTGGCTTGTTCTCTTTCTGCCTTCTTATGAGCAGGCAAATTTTGCTCGTGCTGTTGCTTCTCTTAGCAAAGCACAAGCCAAGAAGGTTGCACGTTTCCTTCCAAATCCTGAAAGACACTGGGGGCCGAAACTAAGGGCAGGTCGTCAAATTACAGACAAGCACATTTCTCTTTTGGGTCCGGAGGTAGTAAATGGGCATCTTAGCCACGAAAATGGTGAAGAACCTGACGTCAAGCGCCAAAAGACGGAGGATACAGCAAATCTTACTTCAACTTCATAGTCACCGGACACGATTCTCACCAATTCTTCTTTAGTCTCCTTCATGCTTAAGAGGTTCTGCATAGCTTGCAAAGATTAGCCAAATGCCATTGCTGTCAAATCCAGGTTCTGGTATATCTAGAAGCAAAGTTTCGGCCAACCAGTTTTGAGTTACGGAAGATGGTAGTTTTCTTATTGAAACGTGATTAACTATGCAAATACAAGTTGATCATTTTCATTTATCAGTCTTTTGTATATCGGTCGACATGATGAATGTGTCGTGAAGCTGATTATTCACACATCTTCTATCCATTGTGAACAAGAACATTGTGAAACTGAAGTTGTAATATTGTTTTGTCTCAGTTTGATTTCCTTGAAAGAGTCGAAGCAAAGAGTTTAAACTTCATTTTTGGTTACCATTTCGGCATATCAGTGGT
>JANKOD010000001.1:23989385-23999920 GCA_026284645.1 Erythroxylum acuminatum | reverse complement strand
GTCCGAAAATACCTAATTGGGGTATCTTGAATGAGAATAAAAAATACAGAGGCTAAGGTGAACGAATTAAAAACACAAAGACTAAAATGAATAATCAAGTATATTACATGGCTCTTTTATAAGATTTGCCTAAAAATTTTGTTCATATTTTAACGGTGCATCACAGTCCCCAATAAATCTCATTCCGCAATGAATAAAAGGAATGGTCATCGCCGTAAGAAAAGGGAATTGACCATAAAGCAGCGTATTGACCATGAAGCAAAGAGACGTGTTCCCATTAGATGGGAGGTCGTGTTCTTTCTGCTTACTTTCTTCATTTTCGCATGTAATTGTGGGTCTAAACATTCTAATAAATGTCACGTTCGGAATAAATTGAACTTATGAAAGTACCTGTTTACTAAAAATAAAAAATAAAAAAGATATTTTATATATAATTAACATTTATTATAAAAAAAGCATCGTGAGGGGGAAAGGTGACATGCACTATTTACTTGGGACTCATCTTTTAGAGTTATGATATTGAAATTATATATAATTCATTTGTAAGTTTAATTACATTTTAAACTACTATTCATTTTATGGAAAAAAGGAACATTTTACTTATTTTAACAAGTAAATAGTATTCTTCTTACAAAAATATATAACTAATTTAATGTAATCCTATTTCGTAAGGGCAACAAAAATAAGAAGAATCTATCGATTTTTTGATTAAGTCTTAGATGAAAAATTATGAGAAGAGATTCAAGTTTTCAATAAATAAAAAATTAAATTATTAAAAAAATTAAATGAATTAATTTTTTATTTAGTTTATCTTAATAATAATTATTATTAAAATTTTATTAAAAAATTAATCACTCAATTTTTATAAATTAACTGATTTTTATTTAATATTTTTTAAAAAAATTTAATTTCATTTAATCTTTATCATAAATCAATTTTATAAAAAATTAATATTTATTTTTAAAACATAGGTTAAAAATCACTTAAATTTAGACTCTATAGCCTTCTCTTCCTAGAAAGAGAACATTTAAGACAGTAAACAATAAAAGTAAATTGACTTTGTATGTGGACAAGCTTGCACGACTTTAGAGCCACTTTGATTCATTCCGAAATGTCATAAGCTATCGGAAACTACCAAACCTTTGACTCTTTTTACGCCACTCACTTGCCATGATCTTCCACATACTTTGCGTGTAGATTCATTAATGGCAAATAAATGCATCTTAATCTTTAAGATAATGACGATGGATTATATATATATATATTTGTGTGATAATTAGTAAATGAATTATTTGTTTATATAGATAGGCATAACAATTTTGTATATGAGAATTACATAAGTTTAAGTGTCGGCTTATGCTCTTAAGTGAATATGTTGGTTATAAGATTTATATTATATTTATGTATTATTCTTAAATTATTTTTAATTATTATTTTATTAAGATTGGATAATAATATAACGTAAAAAATTATCATACGTTATGTTTTTTTAATGAAGGGGGTAGTCAATCTTATAAATTAAAATATGGAGATATTTAAACAAACGCGTGAATGCTTATTAGAGAACAAGTTCATTGAAATGACTTCACGTGAAAATTCTAGTTGAACATTACTTATACGTTTATGAAAATTCTCATAGTGATGATTGTATAAATAATCCTTTTACCCGAGCTTTCCTAATTTATCTTATATAGAGATTCCTATATTTTTTATACTACTTATGACTTGTTCTAATTAAGGATAGCTCAACTGGTAGTCATCGGATATAACACAAACTATATGGAGATAGTTGAGTGATCAAAATATGATTTATCAATTTGAACTAATTAGGGAGAATATTTCATGTTATCGATTATTATTGATTCCGAATATCCTTAACCAAGGTGGAATATGTTTGTAAATAATTTACAAATATTATTAATTGAATCAATAAATAATGATAGATAACTAATATGATTAAACTCAATATAGAGTTGACATAAATTTCATGTTCTATGTCTAATCTAAACATTGTATGATGAAACAATTGAATTGTACGAAAAATGTACGCATTGAAAGATTAATCAAAAACTATATTGACAATCCTAAATATTTGGATGGTCATGATGTGTTGCTAGGCATCAATATTCATCTATGGATATAAAATGTTTAATAGAAAATTAAAGATAAATTAAAGGACTTTGTATTTTTTAAAATTAATCTTTAAGATTCTTAAAAAAATCTAATTTGTAATTTTAAAAAAAATTCATTTTTCTTAAACTTTAATGAAAATATAATGACAAAAATATATGCAACATAAGCAAGGCATGACCACTAGACTCAAACTTGACACGAAATTAACAGATCAAACCCAAGTTGAATAGACCTTGGGTTCAGATTTGTAAAATGTCAATTATCTCTTATAAGTAAAATATTATCATTTTGTTAATAATGACATCATTTTGTATTTTAATTTTTTAAAAAATTTCTTGCTTAAGCTTAGGCCAGATTACCTCAAGTCCAATAGGCTTAAGATTGGGCACTCTATCTCAGATCTGATTGATCGTCGGGCCTAACCCAAGCCCAAATAGCCTAGGCCCAAGTCTGGCCCAGTCTATTACAATACCTAACATAAACATCACAATTATATTAAACCCCACTCTTAAACTTGAATCAAAATTATTCACTCGTACTCAAACTAATAATTTACTATAATTTACCTAAATTATTAATAAAAGTTAAATTTAATTGATTCAAATTAAATTTAACAACTTAATTAAATTACTATATTTGTAACAACCTGATGTTCATACTACATCACCGTTGTCATTACTTTTTCACCGAGGTTCACGAGATTAATTTTTTTTGAAAAAATTTCAAACAAAAAAAATTTCCAACATTTTAAATACAAGGAGTTTTTTTTTAATTTCTGATTTTTTTTAAACTTAAAAGAGATTTACATATTTTACCCTACAATCTCTTATGTACATCAGTTCATGCAGAGGCAGGGCTAGCTTAGTTCGATGAGACTCTAACGTGCAGTCCATTAGGAGCTTCAACTCTTGGAAACTTCAGAAGTGTGTTTCCTCCAACTTCTTCCCATCTGCAGAGTTAGTAGAAGGTTAAAACACTTTCACGGTTTCCTGTTTTTCTTTTAAGTTGGTGAGAGACTTTAATGTTTTACCTGTATCTAGTTACGAAGTAGTGAAGGAAAGTCGAAATTTCTGCTATTCCTAGTTCCTTTCCAGGGCACTGTCTTGTGCCTCCTCCAAAAATGAAAAGATTGTTCTGACACTCCAATCTCTTATCCTGCATTTACAAGCCAAGCACATATAGTTCAGACTCTGGAGGGCTCTCTTTGTTGTGTGTGTATGCGTGTTCCTAAATTGGCAAAGAAAGGACTGTTGCTTTAATGGTTACTAACCAGCCATCTCCAGGGATTGAAGGTCAATGGCTCAGGATATGAATATTGATCATAGTTAATTTCTCTAGTGTAGACATAGATTCTCCATCCTTTCGGAATGATAAATCCTGTAACAAAAAGGGTAAAGATTTTTTTATATCAGTAGAACTCGCGGTCACTATTTTGACAGGAACATATGATCATCGCTCACCATTTAGTTCCATTTCCTTGGTGGTTTTTCTCAGTACCCCATTAACAACAGTAGCCAATCTTGAAGTCTCAAAGATTACCTGTATCAAGTGAAACCAGAAAATGGAAGTTTTATTGTATATACTTTCTGGTATTTTTGTTTAAAGGAAGACTTAAAGCTCTTACTGCACGAGTGAAATGCATAGATTTAAGGTCAGTGAAGTCAACTGGATCTTCAGGTTTTTTCCTATGTCGAATTGCCAAGTGCTCTTTCTGCAAGCACGTGTAGTTAGTACCAGAATCATTGCATTAATGGTGTTCAAAGTTACATCAGAACAAGAAATGTTCTACCTTTAGTTCTTCAAGAACTCTTGGGTGATCATGCAAGTACTTGACAGCCATCATGGAAGTAGTTGAAACAGTTTCATAACCCGAATACAAGATGGTGATTATTTGATCGATTATTTCATCATCTGTCAACTTGTATCTGTTCTCTTCACTCTTCATCATGAAACTGAGCATGTCTTGGTGGGATTCTCTTGATGCTCTTCTTTCTTCCATTAGTGATCTTAACATGCTCACGATGCTCTTCCTAGCCTGTGTAACTCTGCAACGTCAAACAAATCCTGAAACATAGACTATATAACTGCAGATGTGAAACTTTTACCTGGGAACCACGATGGTAATTTGTTCCAGGAAGGTCAATTGGCAAGGAAAGAGTCCCCAAAACCAGTTTGAAGAACTCAGGCATGAATGATTGAGAGACTGGGATGGAACTAGTACCAGCAATTTGCTTAAATGATGAGAGAAATGCCATCTGCATGAAAAAAAGGAGAAGGTCAAGCTTGGATCAGTTCAAGGTCTTTGTGCTCAAAACTGAAAAAAATCATTTTTACCTCTTTGGTTTTGAGCTGAATATCAATGATTTGGTTATTCCAGTTACTGAGATGGGTTCTCATGAACTCATCAATGGTTGGTAGGAGCTGTTCTCTGATCATAGTGGGGTTAATGAGTGACAGCAGAGCTCCTCTCATGTGCTTGTGAGTAGAGCCATGAATTGCTGCAATGTTGGATTTGCCTAAGATATCCAACATGGACTGTGGGTAACCAGGAACAAGCCCTTTTGCTTCATTCATCAATATGTACCTGTTGAGCTCTGGATCCATAGAAACAATGGTGGGACAACCAAGAATGTGGGATTTGAAGAAACTCCCATACCTACATATAAGATTAATCAACGAAAAAATCTATAGCAAAAGCAAGGAAAACAGGAACAGAGACTTCGGGAACTAACTAAGAACAGAACAGAGAAACAATCACCTGGCTCTTCGATTTTTCATGAAGTTTGGACCTTGCTTTAGGAACTCAGTGGTCTCTCCAAAAACTGGCCAACCCATGGTACCTGGAGGCAACCCTTTAGTCCTGTATATCAACTCGTTCCATTTCAACAAAGCTGAGGAAAAACAGAGCAACAAGATAACTATCACCACCATGAAAGCCATCAAAACAGCCATTGATGATGATGAGAATGCTCCAAGCCCACTCCCCAAGGTGTGTATATTTATAGACCTTTGAATTGAACAAAGGCATATCTTGAGAAAGATGTATGGACCATGCACTACCCTACAAAGCAAAGGACCCTACTCTTACACCATAGGTAATCAAAGCACGTAACCAGAAAAAGCTTTGACCTAACAGAGGATCGAACATAGGAATGAATGTTATGTTTGTATTAGCAGAATTGAATGCAGTATCTGATATTAACAGATTATTTATTCCTATAAATGATTTGGACACTATTGCCATGGAAACTAGAGAGGAAGGACATAACTAATGTAGTTAAGAAGGGAAATGGAAGAAAGAAGGCACATGCACATTACCGTTTTGTGTGAACGGAAAAAGGCACTACCTCAAATGGAAATTACAAAAAGTGAAATATTTTGTAGTCAATTTATGTAATTATTAGTAGTTATTATTATTGTAAATAATAAAAAATAAACATAAAAATATCTTTATTTTGTAGTGATGACCACTAATAATTCTTAAAATAATTAAAATTAAGCCGGAGGTTCGTGTTAATAATTTTAATATTAATATAATATAGTACCGATATTATTTAAGATTACATATATCATTTTCAATTAAAATTATAAAATAATATTTTTATTTTATATAATTAAAAATAATATAATTTAATATGCTTATGAATATTAGCCTACTTTAGGAGCTAAAGCCTTCTATAAATAAAAAAGAAAAGTTATGTTAGTAAAATTTTCAATTTATTCCTTCAATTTTTTGTAATTTTTTTAAACAATCTTTCTACGAGTTAGGAATAAGGCTACATACTATTGGACTTCTTTAAACCATGCTTTTTTTAACCAAATTGTTGTTTTTGGGTTAATTACAAAAAATTTCAAACTTTGCTTAATTTTGCAATTATAGCTCGAAATTCAAAAAATGACAATAAAATACTCAAATTTCTAAATTTTTTCGATTCTAACCCAAACTTCAAAAAGCGACAATAAAATACTTAAACTTCAATTTTTTAAATTTTAGCTCGATATTAGTGTTTAAGTTAAGTTTGTTGATGTGGTTTGTTACATGTTTCAAAAACCCTAATTATTAATGCATGTCAATCAAAATTAACACAACAAATAAAAATTATTGAAACGACATAATTGTTAACAATAGAATTTCTAAATCAACTTACACATCCTTAGCCCTTCATTATCTATTTGCTCTCTCGACACCCTCAGCCCTTTATTTTCTGGTTGTTCTTCCATCGTCCAAACTACTCCTACCCCCTGCAACATATTACACCAACAAGTTCCTCATTTTTAGTTCGTTTTCTTGATGCCTTTAATGTGAGGGCGTCAAAGCTACTTAATCTGAAAATCGAATAATTAAGGCGCTGAAAGAATAAATTAAAATCAAGGAAAAATTGAAGCATTAACGTCGGGTTAGAATTGATAAAAATTAAAAACTTAGAACACTTTATTGCCACTTTTTCAAGTTCAAGCTATAATTACAAAATTAAACAAAGTTGAAAATTATTTATGATTATTTTTTATCTCAGCCTCCACCTATTTTTTTCTATTTTTTATTTCAACAAGAAAATCCTTCAAATTTTAATTCTTTTGACTTAGGAAGCAACTTGTTTACCACTATACTAACACCAGAGTTGTGTGGACTGTAATTCCTAGAGAATCACCAAAGGACTGTACTATTGATTTTGCTTGTACAACTTTGTCAGTTTGTCTAGTAAGCTTGGAAAAAAAAAACATAAAGATTCTTCATTCATGTCGTGATTTTATTGTCACTTGTAACTAATGTACCAGAATTCAGATGTGTGTGAGAATGAGGTGAATCTTCTTGTCTGATCAAAAGGGAAAAAGAAAAGTTAAAAGAAAAAGAGCCCACTTTTTTTTATTAGAAGGGAAAAGCATTTACAATAAGCGTATAGGAAAACATAAGCCCGATTAATCCTCCAATAAGATTACATGGCACCCAACGGGTGTAGTGTCAAAAATAGTGATTCCAAGCCTAAATTGTCTAATGTAGAATGCTAACCAGTCAACGCAACTATTACTCTCTCGATAAATATATCGAGGCACCACTGTCCAGTGTCAAGAAAACAGTTCATGAATCCCAGTAAGAATGGGATTGTGGGACAAGAAGAACCCACTTTTCTTTGTTAAATGAGATTAAAGAAAAAGCACTACTCTTCGGTAAAATTTGGATTATAATTAGGTTTGACAATCAACCGAGCTTAATTTAAAAACTCGACTAAATATAATTTTTATTTTAATGTTAAAAAATGAGTTCTTTTTTTTATAATTTTTGAACTTTAATTTTAGAGTCCAACACAAATTATTAAAAATGTAATAAATACTCAATTTTCTAATAATCATATCATTTCAACTCGAAAGATTTTAGAGTTTTACTTTAGTAAAGAATTTATATTGTCCTCACTTTTTTTTAATAATGATAGAGTTTGTAATAAATTAATTATTAGTTGTATATAATAATTTGTAAATCATATATTTTAAATAAATTAATAATTTAAAATAATATGATAGTATGCTTAAATACCTTTTTAGGCAACATTAATTGAAAGTGACACCACAACTACTCATAAATTGTCTTGCCAAAATATTGCCTTTTGACAACAATATTTCGTTACGCAGGGAATGAAATTATTGATTACTTATGCTTAGTTACATCATTAGTATGAGTGGAAATTCTCGTAAATATGAGATAGTGGCCAAAAATACAAAATCTCATAAGTTTAAAGGTAGTTTTAATATTTCATTATCTTTCTTTTTTTTACTTTAAATTCGTTTATTAGAAGTAAATAAGTTTATTTTTAAAATAAGAGATAAAATAAAATTTTGTTTACCTATTTTTAATAATAGAAAACAAATTTCAATGGAAGATTTCTTTTTTTGTTTTCCAAGAAATTACTGCTTAAGCAGTACAGGAAATTAATAAGAATGGCAGTGAAAGCTGACCTTTGAGGGTCTCGACGCATAAGATACATAGAGCACAAAGGTGTCAAAAGAGCCATAACTATGCATACGTGCAAGGTCATGTACATTGATCTGCGTGCAAAAAATTAATATATATGGTCCTTTAGCAATAAACTTGCTTGCATGGAGGGGATGAGACGGTCCTGACGCAGTAAAGTCGACGCTTTGGTCATCGGAATGCAGGCAGGCACTGAGCCAACTCCTTGGAATTTGTCTAATTCCTGTTAGACGTCAATGAATGCATAAGGAGTCAAATTCACATTGACTTGAACGACGAGACCCCAAAAAAAAAAGTTAAGCTAAAAGTATTTAAAATTTTAAAATATAATCAAACAAAATATTCTTATCGATTAAAAATTTAAAAATAAGATGTAAAATAAAAATTAATTTAATTATTTTAGTTAAAAAAGTTGAATAACATTTTAAAAATAGAAAATAAAAATAAATTGAATGAATAAGTTAAAAATTAAATAAAAATTCAAAAGTTTAAAATTTTTATGGCTAAATTGATTAAATTAAATTAATTTTTTAATTATTACATTTTACATGGTTACAAGGATGCCAAATGTAGGATTTGTTGATTCTATCTTTCCATTGAATCATATCTTTCCTTTTTGGCTTCTTGTTGCTTTTATTGAAGCTATAGGTTGTCCTTTATACAGGTCTAAAGTTTTCATTGCATTGTGACCTGAAGAAAAGGTGTAGATTCGCTGTGGGTTTCTTAGAATTAACACAAAAACATGCAAATCCTTTATTGTTTCGTCTCATTTTCGAAACTGACAAATTGGTTCAGGCGTCGTTTTGGATGTAGGGCAGAGTACAAGAGAAGAGAGTATTCATGTTTAAGCAACGGGGTTAGAACTCAGAACTTGGATAAGTTCAAGAAGAGGTCAGATAAACATATTAACTAAAGTTTTTACCGTTATTTTTTTTACTATTTTACATTTTTATTTGAGAATTTTATATTGGCTAAACACGAAGATAGTAAAAGTTTTATTATAAGTAGTAAGGGTCCATTATCGAAATGACTAGTTTTATTCATTTCGGCAACGGTTGACCTAAGCTCAATTTTTGTTAATGAACTCTATACTCTACCTATATTAAAAAATTTGCTGTGGTAATAGAGCAGTTTGGTCCAGATTATTAATTTTTCGATTATCCGTCTAGATGTCCAATCCCAGCGGCCTGGTCTGATTACTACTGCGTTTATTTCAAGTAACACCTGGATGTCTAGTCTCAGTTGCATTTGAGGGAGGATTAAACACGAAAATGTTAAAAGGTTTATAAAGCGGTGAGGGTCAACTATCCAAACGACTAGTTCTAGTCATTTTGACAATGGTTGACCCAAGTTTAATTCTTGTTAATGCACTCTACATTCTACTCATATTAAAAATTCTAATATGGTATCAAAGCAAGTTTGGTCCAGATTCTTAATTTCTTGATTATTTGTCTGAATGTCCAGTCCCAGCGACCCGGTCCAGTTACCACTGCGTTTGTTTCAAGTAACAACTGGATGTCCAATCCCAGTTGCACTTGAGGGAGACTGTTAACGTATCTCATTTTGACTAAACATGAAAATGTTAAAGAGTTTATAAATAATAAGGGTCAACTATCCAAACAACTAGTTTTAGTCATTTTGGCAATGGTTGACCCAAGCTCAATTCTTATTAATAGGCTCTATACTCAACTCATATTAAAAATTCTAATCTAGTATCAGAGCAGGTTTGGTCCAGATTATTAATTTTTCAGTTGTTTGTTTGAATATTTAGTTCCAGCGACCCAATTCGGTTATCACTGTGTTTATTTCAAGTTACAACTGGATGTTCAGTCCCAGTTGCACTTGAGAGGGAGTGTTAGAGTCTCTCATATTGACTAAACGTGAAAATATTAAAGAGTTTATAAGTGGTTAGGTTCAACTATCCAAATGACTAGTTTTAGTCATTCTGACAATAGTTGTCTCAAGCTCAATTCTTGTTAACGAATTCTACATTCTACCCATATTAAAAATTCTAATAATGTTAATATTATTAAAATAATTTTTTTCATCTTGAAATAAAATATAAAAATAGTGATATAGATAATACTACGAGTTTATTTAAGCATAAGTCACGTAACTCATATTTAAAAAATTATTAAGATTACATCATAGTCTAATAAATTTAAATTCTTGCTTAAGTAATAGCATGTCGTTATGCCATCTCCTACGCCACTCATTTCCTTGAGGGAACCGGCGTTGTTTACACTGACAGCCAGATACTTGTACAAGCATTATCTTCTTCCAAGGTGGATTTTTCTGCTTATGGTTTAATTATCCAGAACTGTAGGTTATTACTTGAAGCTAGGCCGAATATTGAAGTAAAGTGGATTACAAGACATTTAAATCGGGCCGCTCATTCTCTTGCCCGTGGTTCCATTCGTTTTTCCCGTTATGTATT
>JANKOD010000001.1:23923836-23956256 GCA_026284645.1 Erythroxylum acuminatum | reverse complement strand
GCAGTGGCCAAAGGAGTCTGAGTTTTGTGTCGCTCGAATATGTATTTTGTATAATTTATTTGGGCCTGTAAATATTCTTTGGATTTCTGTTCTGAGATTTACGATATGTAATATATGTGTGTGGGTTTGAGTTACTAAATAAAATAAATATCAGTGTGATGTTTGGTTTTGTTTATTCTGTCTTGGGTGGCATCCATGTATCCTCCCAGAGAATATGTGGGTGTTACATTTGATAAATCTTTTTAGGTTCAATTAATATGAAAAAACCTATTCATAATGAACAGACCAATTTGAGATTATTCAAACTGATAAGACTCGGGCAAAATTACACTATTGGAATCTCATAACTTGAACAATGTATGTATGCTTTGACTCTCAAAAGTTGATTGCTTTATCAATTCATGGGCTAATAATATCACAAAAGATATATCATTAAAAGAACTATTCTTTTTCATTTTTCCCGGATACCCTTACATCAATTCACTTTCGGCATATCTGTGCTATTCTGATCAAAAAAAAGAAAAGAGAAAAGAATAAAAACCCATGCTTTCATCTGGCATCTCGTCCCTACTGTATCGAGTGTTCCATTTACAAAAGAATTGACAGATGAAAAATGTAAGGTGAGAAAAAGACATCATCAGAATCAAGCTATGATAGACCTTTCTCCAACCTTGACAATTTTTTTGTGAACCAATCCTTCAGGCGTCTCATCTTGTTTGATAGCTCAGCATTTCTCCCAAAATAAGATTGAGCATTTTCCATCATAACATCAACGTCATGCTTTACTGCTTCCAAGCTCCTGTAATAGTTGTTCTCTAACCTCGAATTTATAACTTCAGGATACAGAGGAACTGGGAACCTGCCAGAATCCAAGAGAATCTAAGGTCAATGCATCCTCTCCAGTAAATTCAATCCCATAACCTTATACGATATGCATATGCTACTAGGTTGTCAGTTGTCCCACTGGGGTGCAAAGGGTAGTTACCTGTTGAAGAAATCCAACTTCTTCGGAGCCTCGTTTAGTTTCTGGATCCCATACTTATCCTGTGACATTTTGAAGTAAAGATAGTCAAAACATGATTAATTCTTTCACAATTGATCTAAGTTAACACTTGTGATCAACTGAAATTTTTTAGATATAAGTTTAGAGTTAAGATGACACAAAAGACAAGCTAGTCCAATTTCTACTCACTTCCTGCTCTAATCTTTCAATACTACTCAATAGCTTCTCTCTGATACGAAAATCGATATGGGGGTGCTCCCATGCACTGTCAGGATCATGCAGTTCCCAAGGGCTGTGTAGATGGTCTTCCGGGGGATCAGTACTGTATTGAATAAGATATTTCTCCCAAGGGCTGTCACGAAACTTGTCTGATTTTGCTTGTGAGGAAACAATTTTACCTTCCCACCAACTACCGTCTTCCCCATTTGCATTCCTCCACCACACCAGGCATTCATCACCCTTTGTCCAGTTTCTACTCATAGCAGCATCATACCGTGTTTTCTCAACAACAAAATCAGGAAAATAAATCAGTTCAGGAAGTGTCAGATCAAATGCATTACGATATGCACTGGACGAAGGATCTGTAAATCTAAGCCTGATTTTACAACAGCTATCACCAGAACCAGCAACAGTGGCATAGCAAAGATTTTCCACCTTGCAAATTTCAACTGCATTAAGGTATCCCTTAAACACACTCCAAGGGCCTTCCTCTCGTGAGCCTCTCGACTTTATATACTCTTGGTGGCCCTGAAAAAATGATAAATTAATTGATAATATCAAACAACAATTACTTGGAATTAAGTTCAACATTTTCTCCTAAGGATGATATTTCAATATATCTTTCTCATCTACCACATGTATGCATTGGATTAGTCGTAATTAGAATAATTGAAGTTGCATTCATACAAGGAAAACCAGAAAGAAAAAGGTGTGATACCTGTCTCAGATATACAATTTCATCACCTAGCTGAGGGATATAACGATAACCTTCCTCATGCTTTGACAACATCAACCAGGACAATTTTCTTAGTGGTTGGTTTACTTTGCTTGCTAACGAACCCCACGTGTCATTATCATAATAACTAACTCTCCTGTTTCTAGAAGACCTTGGTCTCACGGTTGCTTTTGAACTTGATGTCCTTTCTTCCGAGAGGACCTTATTACTAGAATTATTGATCATCTCTGGCAATGCATGGCCTGCTCTCAACCTAAAGTTATTGGTTGACGAATTTGGTTCCCAGGAAGCTGGTTTCATCTCTGCAATGTGAATTGCATCAGTTGCAACTTCAGATAAGCCTTTTCCTGAATTGTGATAATTAGCTTCATTTGAAGGATAGTTCTTACCACCATCAAACCCATTCAAGTCATCCTTCAGTTTCATTGACATGTCTCTTTTATGAACATCATCACTGTATGGGTCATCCATTTGTCTGGAAAGGTTCAGTTCAGCTGAACTTTTTCTGTCAGCCAACAGTCCTTTTGTTTTTATTCGTAACTTTGTGGATTTGGTTGGAGGGATCTCTTTCGCTTTCTCTGCCAATTTCAAGTCAGCAACTTCACTTACTTCCAGTGAATCCTCATTTTTGCTGTTATCAGATCCATATCTATCATTATTTCCCTCATTGTGGATGACACTAGAAAAGGCCGCTGACGTGCCACGTTTCAATTGGAGGCTACTAGCTGCTAATGAAGAAAATGATGAAGATTCTTGTATCCTACTGAAACAGCCAAACTCCTCAAGTCTTGCAGCATTTTGGTTGTGTAATACATCTTCTTGAATCTGAGCATGATCCCTGCAAGAAAAGAAATTAATATTTACCAATATTTTAGTATAAATAATCCTACTTAGCTCTCAAGTCTAACGTACCCACTAACATAAAACATGCTTCCCCACTGAGCACCAGACGTTGCATCTTCACCAACCAATGTGTCATTTGGTGATAAGCTTCCTAATACGGAATGCTTCAAAGTGTGGTTGTTAACCTCTTGCCCTTCAATTTGGTTTCCTTCTCTAGCAAAATACTCTCCATGGTCTTCAAGCTTTTCCTGACTGCTGTTATCAATTATATTCTGGTCTCTGGAGAGCACCAAACCAAATCTAGTGATGGTAGATGACTCTGTATTATTTGAATGCATGTCAACTCCAGCTTCATGATTGACTGTGGAAGGTGAAGCTAGAAAAATGGACTTATTCTCAACATTGAGCCTTCTGTCAACTGGAGACACAGGTTTCTTAGAATCACGTAGTGAAAGTTTCAAGACTAGTTTTTTCCTATCTCCAGGAATTGTTTGGCCTTCACGGAGTTTATCAGGTTGAGGCTTTGCTTTTCTGTCCGCCTCAAAGGATATATGTTTATCCTGCTTTCTACCTTCCATATGTGCATTCTTTTGGAATCTATCAGAGCTACTGCTCTCAATGTATGAATCTTGAATATCAGACTCACTGTTAGAGGTATCATTTTCCGAGTCATCATCAGAATCACTATCAGTAGATGTTCCATTAAGTCTTGAGAATGAGTTTATGGCATTGCGTGCTGCAAGCCGCTGAGGTCTTGATGACTTTACTTTGGAAGACTTCTTTTTAGATATTTTCCGGTCACTTTTTATCTTCTTTGCTCCACTACTCCTGGATATTGAGCCACTGCATTCATCCAAATTTCTCTTCTTGATCCTCCTTCCAGAAGAAGTCATCAACTCAACCTGAAAAGTCATAATTTAGTTGGTCCATAGGAAAAATTGGAAGGGAGTGACAGCTAAAGCACCACTTACTTCAGTCTTGTGTCTTCTTCTTCGTGACCTGCGAAGGCCATCATTTTGACTATCTTCATTGTCACTGTCATTGGTACTACAATCAGGATCACTGGGAGACTTGTCAGACAAACCACCCTGCTCACCTTCACTGGTGGAGTCATCGGCACCATTATATTCTGAGTCAGTGTCATCAGTCAAGACATCATTTTCTGGTTCCCAGTAAATAGCATCCATAAAATCAGGTAGTGGCTCTATTATTCTGTCCAAATCTTCCAAAGGAGGCATTTGGTAATCGTGGCCAAAAAATATATCTGGACCAATGGCAAAATTGATGGACAAAGGATGCCACTCAAGACCCAAAGCACCAAGTCGTCGTTTTTGGAACATGGTCTGATAAGGTTCTGGATACGGAATCATACCTGGAAGTTCCATTAAAGAAAAATAATGATGTCTATTTAATCCAGGAACCTCCCATATAGTTTTATGTACATGCTGGTCAGGATAATAACATACTTGAATCACAAAGGGGATCTTGAATACTTCTCCGATGAGGAGCAAGTTGAGTTTCCTGCATCAAAAATAAGCTCATCACAAGATTTTTGATAGCTTACCGTAGATAATCAAAAACAAAATAAATAAATTTACACTTTCAATAATTTAACACATAACACATGATACAAAAATGTTTATCCACCAAAAAAAAAAATCTTTCTGATATAAATTAATTCATTACAGGAAAATTAGTATCTCCTAAGGAATTAAGAAACATGAATAGAAGATGCTATGCAATTCAAATGGAGCACTTAGGTTTATGCCACCCAAAAGCAGATTCACCAAAAGATTTCATAGCCAAGGAACATACCTGATCAAGGACATTTCCAGCAGAATCTCGAACAAGGGGCCGATAATCTCCAAGGAAAAACTACAGAGAAATAAATCACAAGACATCAAAGCACAAACGAATTATATTCTGGAAAAAAACAAAGCAGGACCAGGAACTGGAATCAAAATTTCCTATACCTGATCATATTTGGCATCCTTTTGAGACTCACCCTGGCCTGTGCTTAGCAAGTATATCTGGCCAACATCATCAGAAAGCACAATTGATGTCCCATCCCTGTTCAACAGAAACTACTGTCACATCACCAGGATAAATTTTGAGCCAAGGTGTGAAAAAATTCCCAGGATTTAGCCAAAAGAAACTAGTTCAAATTGCATCTACTTGGACTGTGGCATCAGGAAAATGAATAATCAGGAACAATAACACTTAATTAAAACCTCAATGCAAAACAAGTAGACATGTAAACTGCTGATCTAATTAGTAAGAATGAATATAAAATTTTTGATGATGGTCTAGAATATAGTTCACTTACGGAGAAAACTTCCCATCAACCAACTTGAAACGTCCAATTTCATAGGTCCGAATAGGAATTCCCTCCCATATCTATGACACAGCAGACAAGAGTTGAACAACAGGCTCTGACTTGAAAGTAACAAAATATGAACATAAAGAATATGCAGACGTAGAAACATACATCCCAAACAATTGTTTTTCCATCATATCCAGCACTCATAGCGATCCTTGGGTTGAAAGGATGAACATCTAAAACATAGGACTGCCAGAATTCAATAATAGATAATCAGTCATTGAGGCAAATCTGAAGATGCAAAAGGATTAAAAAAAAAGATCTGAATGCAAAATGACAACTAGGAATAAGAGAAAGAACATAAATAGCACGATTCCGAAGAAAAATTACCAAGCTGAATCACAAAACACAAAAAAATTTATCAACCTCAAATTCAGCTAAAGCAACATGAAGTTGAGAACAGGCAGTAGAAAATGAAATTTGTTGAGACAGTTACAAAAGCAATTCAGATGAGAAGGAAAAACTGATAGGTATCTTCTTGATGTCATAGATATTATAACCTTAACATTATTAAGGACTCAAAGAGAGCCAGAACATAAAGGATGACATGTCCAAGCATCAAGAGGAAAGATAAAATCCTTGATCACCTGAATCATCATAAGTTCAGGCCAAGCACATCAAAGAAAAAGCACCATAATGAGGGCCATAATCAATTTTCTACTCACAGATTCAGAATGACCTTTCAAGGAATGTACTAAGCTGCCATCAACGGCATTCCAAACACATATTCTGCAATCTGCATAAATGAAACCCAATTGAGGGCCTTTAAATAAAATACAGACGAAAATCAAGCACAGAGGCCTAAACAAATCAACATTTAGCAAAACAAAGCATTATCTGTAGGTCATGCATTAGTAAGTTGCTATTAATCGACTGGTAGGAGGTTGAGACTGCAACAAGATTGTTAGGATGATCTCCCATCCGTCTACTGCATCATTTGGGTTAAGATATGTAAGCCTAAGTTGTTTGCCAGTACTTGCATTAAATGCTCTTTTCATTTCAGCCTAAAGGAAATTTCCATGGACCTCAACATCAAGATGAGCCTCAAAAGAATGGACAAATTTTATGTTTAAATAATTCCCTAAGACTACAGAGCACAAAACATGCACAGGATAATTAACTAACGAAGATCATCAACGAGACAACTCTAGTTTGATATGGATATATATTACACAAATTTCTTAACTGTTATAATAATTACCAAAATTAATTCAAAGTCGGTACAGAGATATAGAGGAGCCAATGCACTATACTAAATATTAATAATTACCCATTATAGCTGCAAGTACAAAGCGATTATCCAGGCTCCACACTATCATATTAACACCCCGAGGTGTTGGCAGAATTCTCTGGCGTGGGCCTCCTCGAGGTGGCTGTGGAGGCAATGGAGGTGGTGGAACTTTCAGATGATATGCCTTTGTCCAACGGCCAGATTTCCCCTAAGACAATAACAAGATATTCAGAAAAAAAAAAGTGCAACATTATGCGTCATGATGCAATTCCA
Organism: Erythroxylum acuminatum; assembly: GCA_026284645.1. Taxonomy (NCBI): domain Eukaryota; kingdom Viridiplantae; phylum Streptophyta; class Magnoliopsida; order Malpighiales; family Erythroxylaceae; genus Erythroxylum; species Erythroxylum acuminatum. The sequence continues at coordinate 23,949,571 of JANKOD010000001.1, read as the reverse complement.
ACTTTTCAGGTTGATGATGCAAAAGAAATTCTGAAAATATCTAAAGTAAGATGCTCAATAGAATTGCACACTCAAAAATTTTGGTGGGTACTGATCAGAAGGAACTCACATGGAATCTGCGTGATCTAGGAATCCATATAATTGCACTACCATCTCGAGAACAAGTGACTATGTTATCATGACAGAACCTAACAACATCGGACAAAGGCCATAAGTGCATGATACTTATGACAACCAGAAGGAACAGGTAGTTCATATGTCCAGAAAAAGAGACTAGATAAAAGTGGAATCAACAGTAATCATATTGCTGCTAAAAAAGAAGATGTTTGCAGACCATGAATTTTTGAATTTTGGAAAGTTGTCCTCTTTTGAGACATCAGATATTGAAGATCTTGAAGCCACAGCACAGCCACTGCAAAAGCAGAACGGTTCATGTGAAACTGTACAGATGATTTAACTATTAACAAAAACTGACTAACCTGAATTGAACATAATTGACATCGTTCTCATGACCAGCCAATACATCCAACTCATGAATCGGTTGGTCAGCCTCCTCGGTGTTAGATTTACAAGCACTCCAGACCTGCAATATTCCATTTCCAAAAAATACAGACTGTAATGTAGAACTAAAAGATACACCACAAAAGTTGGATTCAGACTTTGCATCCAAACACACCCTTGCATAAGTGTCCGAGCTACCAGTGACAAAAACAGTCCCATTCGCATTATAAGCACAACATAATATCTGATTGCTTGGCGGCCCGCCACTTGATGAGGGTCCATTATTGGATGCAGCATGGCCCTTAACTGCAAATAAATAAACCAATTAGTGGTCATACAACCATGTAATTGGCCATTTAATTCTCAAAAAAAACTATGTAATTGGCCATGCTAGAATGGGAATTTGTCGAACCAGAAGAGGCATCTAAAAGTTTTGGCACATAAATCCGAGGACTACTATGGGAGGATCTAGCATCCCAGATTCGGCAAGTTCCATCATCAGATGACCTAAAAGAGTAGGGATTAAAGAAAGTCAGGATTGTCTACCCCAGGTGGCTATATTCATGAACATTACTGAACCAGAGACATGTATTGCAAATTTTTTAGAGAACTGCTCTGTGCCACACAAAAACATGAAACAAATATATGAAACTGACATATTACATCAAGTTTCATTGAACTCAAAGCTTTCAGTTTAAAAATGATAGCAAGAGAATCAACCAGGTATACGTTGAAATAAAACAGTGAAATTGAGACTCACGATAAAAGCTGGTAAACAGAGCCTGGCCTGGGGCTAAATGCAATGGTAGTGACGGCTCCAGTGTGCCCCTGCAAGACTGAAATTGGCATCCCATCTGGCAGGCGCCACTACAGTAGACCAAGAACTATTTAGTCCTTAATGACGACCAATTAAACACACTTAACATCAAGGTTTGGAAATCTTACAACTCGAATAACAAAATCATTTGAAGCAGATGCCACTAGCGCATTATTTGAGCTTACAGCCAAGTCAGTTATGTCACCCTTCAGTGCATAGTCACACAAGGTCAAACAGATTGATTTTGCAAAAAGATAAGTATAAGAAATATGATCAAAAAATTTTAAAAAGATTTTGCTGAAATAGTTATTAGCGTCACAGTTTAAGTATACAATCAAAACTAACTTCATGTCCTCGGCAACTGGCCAAGCAAAATGCAGTCTCCATCAACCAAATCTTGACAAGACGATCATCTGAACCAGTCACAACATATCTGCCTGAACGGTCAAATATAGCTGTAGAAGTCAAGCAATAAGAATATCAGATTAACTGCTATGATGGTTTGATGGCAAGGGAATAATGGCATAAAAGTAACAAATAGGGAGGCATGATTAGCATATTTTTTCAAAAGTTAACACTTCAGTACTTGTATATTCTTTACCATTCAAAATTTATGTCTTACTACATAGCTAATTACATCAGTGTTGCAACTTGAACTGAAAAAGAAAATAATATGGTAAAGTTTGTAAAATATCTACTGATATCTTTGCCAATGTTTTTCAGTTGATTATAATCTTTTAAATTGTTAAACAACATATGCCAGTCATGCAAAAACATTAAGCAGTAATTAATGCAATTGAATCCAAGGGGCATGCTCTCTTAAAACCTTGATCAGCAACTTCAACTGAACCAGGAAGGAATATGCTCAAAAAGAGAAAATATGAATACAAAGTTGGAGGAGAAAACACACCACAATACACAGCATTACGGTGGCCCCTTAACTTTTTCAAATTTTGCATCTTTTGCACCATGGTTGATGGCTTAGCAATGGCATAGCATGCAGCACGAATGGAAGGAGCACGATGGTGCTTTGTGAAACCCCCTCCTATTTCCCTCAAATTCAGTCCATGTACCTGATCAGCCAGCATGTGGGGCCAACGCAGATGCACTGGCAAATGCTTAACTTGTTTATGCATAGTTTTGTAGTCTGTAAAAACAGGAGAGGAACAATGTGGGAAGAAGACCAAAATCCTAACTAAGAGCGCAGAATCACTATTCAAATCCAAAAGAGAAATGATATGAGGAACGAAAACTCAGAAGGCCATGATAGCTGAATAGTAGTTGATAATATCAGCAATGGAGAAATGGAAGCTATCCTAGCAAGAAACAGAAACATTTTCAAAGAACTTATGGGAAAAGAGAACTCTACAGCAGCCATCCTACTAAGAGAAAAGGCAGCCTTGCCAAGAAATCTAGCAAGGTCGGTGCTTGAAAAACCATTTTTGATGAAAGATCAGCAGCTATAGATCTAAATGTACATAAGCCAGGCCAAAGCACATAAACTGTGCATTTAAGAAAATTTTGAAGTATACATCAGATATCAAGAAAGTTCCTAGTGAATTAACGATTAAAAGCCACACTGAAATTAACAAATTCTTGACCATACGTCTTAGTTGTTAAATATAGTAGTTAATAATTATCCTAGTAGAAAAGGCAACCAACAGTCATAATCCCTTATATCAGGGTCTTTGAAATTCTCAGGATAGTATAGCACAAGAAGATTTTCAATGAAATAGCTAACCTCAGGTTTATAACTCAAAGCATCAAAAGTTGCAGTCTCACTATACTTAAAAAGGGTAATTCAAGTTTAACCGAACATAGGCAAGATTTTCAAGGAGGAAATAATGACATGATTACAATAGAAAATGTAGAGATTTATCAAAAAAAAGAAAAGAAAAAGTAGAGTGCATTTTATGAAAAGTGCACATAGGCCTACTACATTCTGTATGTGATTATAATAAGATATCAATACTGTCGAGAAATGAAAAGGATCCAGATCCCAACAATGTAGGGACATCACCTAGGCCTACTGCATTCTGTACGTGATTATAATAAGATATCAATACCGTCAAGAAGTGAAAAGGATCCGGATCCCAACAATGTAGGAACATCAGCTGCATTTGGAAGAGCTCGGATCTTTCCGCCCATAGGAGAGGCAATATGCAGGAGAAGTTGCTTTAGAAGTTTTATCAAATGATCTTTCTCAATATGAGGATACCTGATAAGCAAGCAATTAGAAGGTATGTTATTACACAAGAGACACGCTGCCTGAAGTAAGGCTTCTCTTAAAATGTGAGGCAGCAGAAAGGTCATTTTGATAATGATCGTCAATAACATTAACAAACCTTGCCCTTAACACAGTTTCCACTTTTAAATTATTGACTGCCAAATATTGCTTGTCATGGTTTATTTACTCTGTTATTGCTTAATTTCTTGACACAAAAACGTAGCACCTATTTATGTTTATGAAATCCAATGGAAACCAGTTGATACACAATCCGATACATTTTAGGAAAGGAATTTTAAACTAGTTTGCCAAATGTGTACAAAAGAAGGGAACTATCTAATAGCACACAAAGAGTTACCTAAAAAGGAAAAAGAGAGATGTGTGTGTATTACACCAGTAAAGGTGAAATTCAATGTGGAACAATGGACACGTGCCAGGCTATAGTTTATGCCCATTTATAAGGAGAAGGAAACAAGGTATTAACAATAATTTTCCTCTTCGCTCTGAACGATATGGCGTAAAATGTAATATAAAGCAATAGATTCAAAAGCCACTAAACCATACCTGCCCAACAGCGCATCATAATGTAAAGGAAGAGACAATCCATTATTGCCATCTGTTCCATTATGTGTGCCTGTTCTTGAAAACCAAGCATGATATCTTCTTGGTAGAAGTTCATGTTCCAAAAGTTCATTCATGAATTGCCCAAAGGTCCTTTGGCATGGCCCATAAGACAAAAAATGTAAAATCAAAAAATATACTTCTTTAAGATCTACATCTATGTCTGTCTTAACAGTATGGTTAGTAGCTCTCTGTTGTTCTTCAAATTGTGACTTCACCAAAGCCGTATTTGGGTGATTGAGAGGTGCTTTATTACTGGAAGCTGTACCACTAGAAGATGCAAACTTCCAAATTTCCATACTTTCATAAGAACCTGAAAACCAAGAACCACATCTTTAAATGCACATAGTGTACACAGAGAGACAAACTCCGAGAAAACATAATTGTTGAAAGCAAGCATCTTTGGTGATCCAGCATTTTGAAAAATGTTCCAATAACTGTGCATGATTTCTTAAACTTTGATCTCATTCATGATTTCTCTACATTCCTTTTGCTATAAGGATCATCAGAGCAACCATTAGAAGTAAAATTGGAATCTTATACGTAATTTTCCATCACAACTGTGAGTTCTTTCTATCTAAATCAAGCGTTACATCAAGACTAATAAATAGCATTTCAAGGATTACTTTGGATGGGCTTAAAAGGGAAGGTAATACATCTTAGAAACAATCTGCAAGATCTTGTTATTCAACAAAAAGCAGTAAGAAGGAAGTTCAGGACAGTCCAGATTCTATTCGACTCCATTTCTCTGACCACATTGACTCTTTATATTGTTCTGGAGTAGAGCTATTAGCCAATATCTGCCCTATTAAAATCAATCCCCTCAAGGACAAATTAGGGCAATACCAGAAGTCATTTCAATCAACTTTGAAAATTGATAAAACAGTGCCGTATCGCTCTGTCACATACTGATTAGAGCATTTCGGTGAAGCAAGAGTCCACATATGAGAAAATTAATCAAGAGTGAAACTAATGCCAAGTCAATAACCGAGTGGTCAAACAGCGCAGTTCTGAATGCACGCTGGTCCTCCACGTCTCCAGTTCGATACTCACAAGTATACTTTAAAAAGTTCAACATTGACAGCAGGTATCCATTTAGACTGTTTATAAACATACCATAACTAAACACCGTACAAGACAATATTCCCACATGGTAAACTGAGACTTCAACCCCATAAGAGGTTGTTGACCCAAAAGAAAAGAGATATAAACTAACTCAACTCCCTCTAGCAAAACATTCCACAATCACCATACTTAGCAACATTACAGCAAAGCATTCAGGAAAAGCTAACAACATGATCAAAACTAAAGTTCAACAGATATAAGCAAAGATTTAAAACAAAAAACAAAATTAAACAGCTTAACAAGTCAAAACCAACATTGAATCTCGAAGCGAACGGATTAATTCTAGCATAATAAAAAACAAAGCTAAAATTAGAGAACCCGATAATGCTATTAGTCCTGACATACCCAAATGGCAATAAGACAGTGCATTAAAATTTGCATAAGCTTGCAATTTAACAAAAACTAGTAAGATCCAAGTAAGCATACACGCAAGGGCATCACATACAAAATCAATAAATAGATAAAAAGGAACAGAACAAAGATCAATTTGTACCTCAAGATAAGGTCCAGTTTCCAAGTAAGTATAGAGCTTGCGGCGTTTAAGAGACGATTAGGGACTGAAATAAAAATGAATATCTGAAATTAGAATAAAAAGAAAAAAAGTTCTCGCCTTCAGTTGCTACATGTCGAAACCAAAAGGAACCGACTCGCGGAGAGCAAAGGAAGGGAGGAGAGAAATAGAATATTATCTGTGATTATTTTTTATGTTCGTTTTATGCCGTTGGTGTTCCTGTACATACGTAGTGAGAAGAGAAGTACGGAACAGAACAGAATAGGGAAAGAAAATGAAAGAGGAGGAGGGATACAGGAAAAAAAAAAACAAAAAAAGAAAAAATTAGCTAAAAAGGAAAGCCAGTTGCAACATTATTAAGCTGACGCGAATTGGTTATTAAACAGCGAATTGGATCTACAGTGCACGCAGACGCTATTTTGAAATGACTTAAATACCCACAATTGTTGTGAATTTTGGTTCAATGCTGAAGGGTATTATAGTACTATGGGAGCAAATTTGGTGTTTTAAAATAACTTGATGCTGGCATTGTAAGCTAAGTAGCAACAATATTCACAAAAATGAAATGATTAATCTCATAAAAGAGTCATCATTTCATCTAAGCTCCCTAAAATTAAACATAAAATCTTTTTGTCAATCTTAACTTTCCCATTCAAACAGACTAATAATAATACTTCTTTTTCCATCTTAAATTTTTAAGAAATTCGTTGTAGCCTATATCAACTTTAAACCTGTAATTTATTTAGTAATTTATAATTTTTTAGAAATTTATTGTAGTTTATATTGAAAAAATTCAAATTAAAATTTTAAGTTTTAATAAATAATTTAGCAAAACGGATACAGAAAATAGTTAATCGATAAAATATAAATCCAGCCAGCAACGCCTTTTTGAAGGGGAAGAAATGCTACAACCGATCAAACATCTTCACCCAGAGACTACCAATATTAGTTCATCAAAGTGCTGCTCATGAATCCTACTGCTAGTCCACCAATTCCCACATTTGTAGGAAGAGAAATCCTAAATACTAATTTACAGCATCAAAGCAGGCAACATAGAATCAGGCATCGATAAATCGAATATCAAAGGTGTGAGGATGTATCTGCCACACATTCAAGGCTGCATACTCCTCCAAGCATTCTTTCAACTGAGCTTCACTATACCCCTGTTTGTTATTAAGCAACCACATTAATCAATCACCAAAGTCCCATAACTTGGAAAGTCAGTACCAAATTCAAGTTCAGAAATTGTCTTACCTTTCTAGAAATCCAGTTTAGTGCATGAGCATAGCTCAGATCCATGGAGTTGGCTCTTGCAGCCTCATCCCGCAGGATTGAATAGATGTGAGAAATAGCATCCAGACCAGATTTCTGACGTTCATCGGAATATAAAGAAAATTTTGACATCTGCATTAACCTTAGTGCTTCATCCACATCACTTTGGCCCACTGTTTCTGAGAATCGGAGTCTTGCTAAAGCCTGCCAAGATAGAAAAAATAAACCACTACAATAACCTAACTGAAAACGCCATATATGCAGATATATAATACGGGAATTACTATTTGCTATTACTCCGACAAACTTGTGTGCCACCTATTGTCATGAAATAAATCCAAGTTAAAAAGGAAAAGGTAAATAAAAGACATACAGCTGATATGCGGAGGATGCTGAGCAGAGTTCTAACAGTCGTGTAGGAATGAGGAGCATTTGATTTAGCTTCCTCTTGTCGAATGCTCGAGTATGCTGTAGCTATATATTCCTCCAGCTCCCTCGGAACATAAGGCGACAATCGTCTTGCAGCAGAAATATATGCTCTAGCATTTAAGATTGAGAATCAACGTTAAGCCCTTTACCTCAACAATCAACATTCAAGCAGAGTTAGAACTTTTTTCAGATTAGTCATATGTTCTTGTTCTCAAATTTGAGAGAAAAAGAAAGGGTTTCCCAGCAGCAAATGAAAACATTTTTGGGATATAAGAATATGTCCTCCACCAACTCTACACAGAGAGCTTCAGTGTTGTGAACCATTGTTTAGTTTATTACTAAACAAAGTCCTTTATGAAATAGCACAGGCACCAAATCCACAAAAGTAAGAGAGCATGGAAAATTAAATACTTGGCTATGAGATAATTACCGAAGAATAGATGGTTCGAGTGGGGTGAAGCCGAGAGGAGGAGGTTCTTTATTCTGGTGGACATACACAACGTGTTTAGCCATGTCAAGATCACTCTCCATATCTGCTCGATCAAGGATCAACCACAGAAGATCAAATCTTGACAGAAGAGCAGGAGGTAGGTTAATATTTTCGGCTGGAGTTCTCCGGAGATCATATCTCCCCCTGCAACACAAATTGCATAACCCACGTCAGGATATAGGTTTGAGGTGTCTAGACTGACTTCGACATGCAAAGAGAACGACAAAAGAAGGGGAAAGAAATGAAAAAGAAGCTAATAAATTGAATGATATCAAGTGCAAAGCAGTTTTTACCAAGCTGGATTAGCAGCAGCTAGAATAGCAGTTCTAGCATTCAAAGATGTCGTGATCCCAGCCTTGGCAATGCTGACTGTCTGCTGCTCCATAACTTCATGGATTGCTGTCCGATCTGATTCATCCATCTTATCAAACTCATCAATAGCACATATTCCCATATCAGCTAATACCTGCAACAAATAATAACTTTCTTTACTTAAGCACCTAAAAAATTGAGCAAATAATCAGTTGAAAAGGTCTATATATCTTAGTGACTGCCAGTAGAATTAGCTGTACAGTTCTCACCTGCAACTTACTATTGATCCATGAATGCAAACTCATAAACTTAAACCAATCAAAGACAAGAAAGAGGAAAAAGAGAATAAAAAGGCTAAATCATTCAGTTTGAATGAATAACATAAATTTGGTTCACAAAGATTCAATAACAGTATGCCCAATTTCTTGAGATCCCACATTTTTAAGTAGAACACACTGAATTTTAAACAGTTTACATTATGAAGTATTTGTCATACCAAAGCTCCCCCCTCAAGGACCATTTCATTTGTAACTGGATCTTTCTGAACAGCAGCAGTTAGACCAACTCCACTGCTTCCTCTACCAGTTGTATAAACACCCCTGGGTGCTACATTAATTATGTGTTTCAGAAGCTGACTTTTGGCAACTCCAGGATCACCCATCAAACATATATGTAAATCTCCTCTAATCTGCAATTCGTTTGAAGTTAGTATAGATGTTTAAGTCTTAAACATAAGGCAATCCTTGAAGTAATTATTTAAAAATTCGTTTATCCTTACTCAGAGAAGGAAAAGAACAAAAAACAATTCCACCTTTCTATAATGAAGAGTTTATAACTTTAAATAACTAATCACAGAACTGGAAATATATCTCCCTTCATCATCCCTACATTTTGTTCGTAACGCCGTTCTTATGAAACATACAACAGAAGAGAGATCTCAATAAAGTGATTAACTTCAATCATTAAGGTTGGTTTTAAGTTTATCAGTCAAGAAACGTTCTACAGTAACAAGTAGAATTATTAATTTACCTTCATTCCATCCTTCAGTTTCCGATGAGGTGCGCCCACTAGTAAGAGTAGTAAGGCTTTCTTAATATCTTCATGTCCATAAATTTCTGGAGCTAATGATTGTGCCAACTTGTTATAAATATCACCGTCCTCAGCCAGAGATGCAATCTGCTCTTCCTCGTCACCTTTGAGTTCATACCTACAGTACAACACAATTTATTACATATGGCAGTGCTTGTCTCCACACTTTCTCTTTGTAATTACAGGCTTCAATGTTGTCATAGAGAACTAATTTGCTGTGTTCGGTACTTAGAAGAGGAAGTGGAAGTGTTAGTTTGCAATTGCAAATATCTTTGTAAATAAATTGGCTGAAAGTCAAGAACCAACAAGTGGCTTACTCTTCATATTTTTTCTTGAAATGAGTTACAGACATTGCTTCCATATATGTATCAGCAACCAAACCAGCACGCAGAGCTCTGAAACCAGTATAAGGAATAGGAAGAAAGATCCCTGATAATTCGACGATGTCACCTGGAGCCACCTAACAACATTGATAAACAGCCATGCATGAATGAAAGGTTCTGGTAGCAGATAGGATAGGATACAATTATATGAAGTCTACTTGAAATTATGTGACTCAAACGTAATGAAGCAGAAGATCAAATCATGTGAAGAATTTTGCTTTTCCTGTGTCTTAAAATGTAATACAATCATCCCAGAAGTCCTCGTTCAGCAACTATCAAAAAGCTTAAAAGAGTTACAATCATTCAGATCCGTATTTTTATGCAAAATCAAAATTACATGTTTCATGAATCACTACCTTTCTTGTGAGTTCTCCTCTAAAATGAACAGTCATTGACCGTGGAATATGTCCTTTTGGTACATGTTCTGCCAACTCTTGAATCTTAGCCTGTAAAATGAATCTCTTTCTAAATAATCTTGATAGAAAAGGCTGTATATATGCCTTAGCATGTTCAACATGAACAAAAAATTGGCAGGCACCTCCTGAAACTTCAAAAACTTTGATGCCCTCAGTTGCAGAATAAGGTTTCCCTTTCTTTTATTGATATCACAGCGTTTAGACGGGCACTCAAACAAGGGCATGAAGTTTCGTGCAGTTACTTCCTGAGACATACAATTGATGGTCAGTTTATCAAAAAAGTAGAAAGTCGAAAAATGATCAGAAGGAACGTTTATTTATGACATGCTAACAGATGGCTCATAATGACATTCACAAATCGTTCAGTAGCTCATACTCATTACCTGGTATATTTCAAAGCCGCAATCTTCACATGTATACACAGCTACCTGCATCAGTGGCTTAACATCTGAACAACGGGTTATAATACCAGAAATCCTTACAAGCTGACCAATGTTTGAAGCCTTAACTTCTCTAATAGTGAATGGTCGTCCCTTTGACGGTGCCCTGATATAGACTTGGCTGAAGCCAGAAAGTTAGAGGTAAGTATGATTCAAGTGGAAGGAAATCGCATATAACTACTACTGTGTAAAATTAGTTAATAACCACAAAAATCATATTCCTGCATCATTAATATCCTAGAAATTCAAGAAATGCATATCATTTATCAGTGAATATAACCACTCGCAGCTAATTAAGTTCTCTTCTGATATCTCCAAATCCCATGGGAAACAGCAGCCTTAATTTCAAATTTAAGCATCCCGTTGATATAGGAACACAAACAAGCTAAAATCGATAAAGCTTACTAGTAACGCTTAATTTCAGGAGGCATGTGCTGGTGCGGATCAGAACCATCAGCATTCTCAGTCGGGTCCTCAGTTCTCTGAGTCATCAATATGTCATGATCATCATCAGGAAATGCCTCCGTAGGCTCCGGCACCAATTCATCAATCGCAGCAGAAAAAACCCCAATATATCTTCGAGTGTTCTCAGTAACCCGTACCAAAAACTCTTCATCCAAATCCTTATACTAGAGCAAAACAAGTAACGACTATTACAATCTCCAAAATTTGGAAAACAGTAGGAGCAAGGCACATAGAACTGTACATTGATAAGGTCTTGGAGATCTATCTGGATTGCACGGATCTTATGATTCGCGACATCTTGCTGGAGACAAAAGAACAAAATAGGATTAATTCAATCGAAACATGAAGAGAGCGTAGCTTCTATTGTTGTGAATTCAAAAATGTCTTGAACGCGTTACTGTCAAGAGTACAGTGGGAACTCACGAGAATGTTCATGTATTTGGCCTCGCCATCAGCATTCGCGAAGTTCGATAGAAAATCCTTTGCAAGGGCTGCGACAAAGATTAAAAGAATAAATGGAAAAAAGAGTAAACAAAAGAAGAGAGTGTTGGCTGATCCAGAAGATCGTATTGATATTCAGAGAGATAGAGAACGACAAAATACCTCTTTCTGTGTCCAGATCTAATAGAGGTTTGCCACTGTTTTTTAGGGCCACAGATTAAGGCAATAGGAGGATGTGAAGCTCATTAACCATATGCGATGGTTTCTGCAGCCTCCGACCATTGCTGAGATACGCATATACTGAGAGAGACGATGGCCAAGAAGTAGATTGGGAAATGGATGGAGTTAGGGAATAGGGATATAATTGGAAAATTAACTTAAAATTAAATTACATTTTATAAAATACTGTTACATACCAAACACTATAATAAGAATCCACTCAATTTTTCTATTAGAATTTTATAAGTATCCAAACATATGAATATTTTTACTTTCCTACAGATTTATTTTCCAAGAAATCATAATCCAAATTCACTTTACTTTCCCGCCAACCAAACGGGGCCTATGTGTATTATAAGAGATTTTAAAGGTCCGTATAGTAGTGGAAGAGTATTCAAAATGTAATGCACGAGGAAAATATTAGGCATCTCAACCTTTATTTTCTTTAACTAAGCCGCAATGTCTCTTGTCTTCATGATGAGCTCACGCACACATCGGACACTAATGAGTCTTGTAGATGAAAATTTCATAATTAGAGTGCTTGCGAGTGCTTTGTCTAAAGTTTCAAACAGCTCATCAACAGTCTATTATTATACATTTTATACGGTGTGTCTCACTTGTCATGTGACAAGTGAAGCCCATTTTTTATTTTAAAAATTGTTGAATATTTTGAAAATATTAAGTTCAATTTTAATGTTTCAAAATGTTATAATTCGTTCTGTGTTTCGTTGTGAACGTTGAAGATCAAAATGTACTTTTGGCCTTAAAATATTCATGAACTTCGTTAAAAAAGGATTTTGTTTTAAGATGGTGTTAGCAAATTATATATTTGAAATAATTCCGGTAATTACTACTCCAAGTCCATCCAAGCTCGTTATTCACAAGATAAGACAGAAATCGAACAGAAAAGAACTCTGATTATCACAAGGTTGTGACCGAAAAAGAAATTAAAAGAAAGCCTTTGATCTTATTTTAACTATCATGTCATTTAATTTAATCATACACGTTTAAAGACATCAAGTGTAAGTGCAAGATTCTATGTATAAATCATTTCATCAAACAAAATTACTGCACATTCTATATGACAGGAACTGAATCTAATGTTCATTTGTCTTCAGAGAAGAAGTGATTGATGGCAGGCATGATTTCCGGTGGACGAGTTCGAAGAAACTTGCGCAGCTTATGTTCTGCATATCTCTCTCCTTCCTCGTAGTTTTCCAGCACTGGCTTGCTGCGATTGGCTTTGTTTACTCTGTGAATGATCAATTCCAAATCCCCACAAAAAGAAAAAGATTATTTAAAAGAAAAATAATTCAACACGAAATAATTTTTCAATCATTGTGAAAATCTTTTCTGGACCTAAAAGAGAAAAATAAAAATAAAAATAATAAATTAGTATAAATCGTGTAAAAATAATTGATTAAATTTAATTTTTAAATTAACTTATTATAATAAATAAATTAATTAAGTTATAATAAATAAAAGTTAAATTACATTTAATTAAGTTTTGATTTAAATTTAAAACCGAATTTTTGAGTATGATCGATTCTAAATTCCATATTAGAATTTAAGAATCCTATTACAATAAAAATATGCCATCATAATTACCTGACGTCAGGGTTCAGGAAAATGTTCCTGGTAAGCTGAAAGATACACATGCTCGTGACAAAGGTCATTGCACCCAATAGTGGATAGACCTGGTGACATAATTAAGCAAAAGTCATTAACTTTATTTAGAATTTTGGAAATTTCCCAACTTATTTACTTGATACGGATATAGAAAAAAAAAGTGAAAAGGAAAAATGGATTCACTTTAGAAGCAACAAAATAAAGTTTCCAGGGAAGAAAATTCTAATGTTTTAAAAATTGACCTAACGTTAAATTGGTAATACAAAAAATTTAAGATCTAAAGATTCAATTGGTATTAATAAAATCAATTAAAATTAAATAATTTAAACTATGATTAAAAAAAATTGTTCTTATTTATCGAAAATTTTTATGTTTATTAAAAAATTATATAGTTAAATAAAAATTAATTAATTAATTTTAATTTATAAAACCGATTAATTTACGAAAAATGACGAATTAATTAATAAATTAATCATTTTTAACAACAAGAATTATTAAAGTAAATCAAATTTAAAATTTAAAAATAAATTAATAATTAACTGGTTCAAATTTTTTAAAATTCAATTCAATTTTTAATCATTTAAATATTTGTGTTATAAAAATATCATGATATAGTTGCAAAATATTTTACAAACTTATCTTTATTAAATAATTTGTAAAATTCAATTAAATATTAAAATGTTCACTTATAATTCAAGACGGATAGAATCCACCCATTGAAAGAAACTTTATCTTTTTCCAAATTGTTAGTAAAAAAATGAAGTACTTCTAACCAAGAATCACCACTTATATCTTACAATTTATGATAAAATAAGTAATTTATACAAAAATTTCCAACTTCAAACAAAACATGTTATAAATTTTAATTATATGCCTATTAGATTCTAATACCATGTAATACAACTATTAAATCTAAGAGTCCACTTTCAATAGGATACGAGAAGATTCAATAATACATAGGCTTACCTTTATATAATAAAGAGATTATTTCCGATAGAACTAGAAATAATGCAAATTCATGTGTATATATATATAGTTGACTAGGTGGTAATATAAATGAAATAGTTTTTTTTTCTTTTAATATGATATAAACAATAATAATTATTGTAACTTAGAAAAACTCTCCATCTAAGATATATAATTAAACACAACAAAAAGAGATAAAGTGGGAAACTAATGATTTCTCCTGTACTTACTTACCTCAGGTCTCATCCAACGACCCATTTGAAAGGTTGTTCTGCTTCTGGAGCGAGCCTTCGGTGCCTCTTGGAACTTGAACACACGATATATAGTATGCAAGCAACTGTTATATATGGAGGATTGATCAAGACTCAAGAGTCATGTTGGTATATATATAGAGAGTGTTAAGATGACGAGTAGAGGAAAGTCAGAGCTTGACTTTTCTTTGCAAAGTTTTTCAGTGGGCTGAGTTTACGTTTTCCTTGGCTTTGCCTGGAAAACTATGGGCATTAGCATCTTGTTTCTGCTAAATTACGAGTTTTTCAATCAGCCAATTGCATATAGTTTCCAACTTTGGAACTTTCCCAATCTGTCATTAGAATGTTCCTCCATCTTAATTGTTTGAATTTAAGCTGAATTTAACTAAATTTAAATTTACTAATTCTTTTTTAAGTTTAATAAATTGTAGTAAATTAAGTTAATTCGACCATGATTTTAAACAAAAAATAAATAAATGTTTTGTGATGATCGAACTCATCTTTTAATTTGACTTAATATTTGAAATTATAAAAAAATGACTTCTTTTATATTTTTAATTTTAGAAAATAAAAAATGAGGTTATGATCGGTGCTTGGGCTTAATCGGATGTTGAGTTGGACCTAAGCTTGAATGAGCTGGATGGATTATCAAACTAAATGACGAATACCTAGAAGCAATAAGTAGGCTTAATAATCGAGTCCACGCTTAACCTGGGACTCAAGATTTGATAATTATAAGAAAGGCGATTTTTGCAAATAATAATGGTTTTTTAAAATTTTAAAATGGAAGGGAATTAAGACTCCATTTTGAAGACATCTAACCAACTTGCTGAAGTGAAAGGGAACACAACTTAGGCTTCCCCTTGTTAGAACTGGAGGTGGATTCTATCGCGATGCACTATATCGTCTTTTCCTCGGATATCCACTCTACGGCTCTCAACCCCATTGTCATAAATATCTATGAACTATTCATGCAGAATTGGTCTGTTATTTATCGACATGTTTATCGAAAGAGTAACAGATGTGTTGATTGACTTACTACTCACGCAGAACATTCTATTGTTGGTGTCACCATTTTTTATACTACACTTATAGGGTACCAACATCTCATTTTAGAGGATATGTCAGAGATACGTTTCCCGTACTTGTTTTGTAACCTATGTTGTATTTTCCCATTAATAAAACAATAACACTTAAAAGTTAAAAAAGAAACGAAAACAGTACCTTTTAATCATTGCCTTAATTAAGGTTTAAAAAATTTGTACTTTTTAAAAATGTGATTAGTTGACTTGTAAGTAACTGTTATTCATGATTGGTAAATACTTTTTTTTAAAGAAGTGTCGCAATTATTACTTTTTTATATTAATATAATAGTCTGTAAATTACATCAATCAAGTATTCCGTACTAGACAAGTCCTGTACGACAGACTTGATAAAAAAAACTTAAATATCAGGAATTGAACACAAAATCTTTTAGTCCTATTCCTCTTCGCTGTACCAACTCAATCTTCCCGTGCTAATATGAAATTTAGAAGATTGAAGCTATAAATAAAAATTGTTCCTTTATGATAATCAGATCACAAGTTTGAATCTGACCTCTTTGTAAAAGTTATTAAAAAATTGCTTATATTAATAACTCAACTGTACATTGTTGTTGTTGTTAATTTGTTAATAATTTCTTGTGTTGGGATAAGCTTAAGAACTTAATAATTACGAGTTCGTAACTAAATTTAAAATTTAAATTCAAATTTATTGAATAAAAATTTCAACTCAAAATTATATATATAATTTAGATTTAAAATCAAATTAATTTTAAATTAAATTTTTATATTCAAATATTAATTCGACTCTTATTTTTAAAAATTAATCTAAACTCAAACCGCATTTTAAAAAAAGGTATCCTCTAAGATCTATGTTTGACCAGAGGATTCCCAGTCAAACACGCCTAACCAATGGAAACGTGTCGGCTATCTTCTCCCTCTTTGGACTAGCTTTTTTTTTTTTTTTAAGAATTTGGACTTTTCATATGTATGAACTCATAATTTTAAATTATTATTTTTTAAAAATAACAATAGGTGTATATATATATATAATATAAATTATACACATAAATTAATTTAATATTGTTGAGAATTAATTAAACTTAGTTTAAATTAATAACTACATTAAAGAAACGCTTGTTTTTTCCTTTGTGATTATAAAGTCGTCTGTTGGAGTTTTGTGCATTGAGCATTGTTGAATTGACTTAATTTAAATTAGTAATTGCAATAATTATTAATTTAATTAATTTTTAAAATAAATTATATATTTAGATATATTTTAGAAGTTTAAGAAAATATTTTTTTATAAATGTTTATAATTAGTAAATTCCTATTATCATAAACATTAGATTTTCATGATAATAACGAAGTATATGTATTTTTATCAATTTTAAGATAAATAATTTTGAAAATCACAAACAAAATTTAAAGATTATTTTTTAAAAAATTAGTTAAATCCCATTATTCGTCATTTTCTAAAATAAATTTCCTAATATACTTTTCTTTTTTGCCTCTTTGTTGTCAACTGGAAATGGAAAACGGAATGGGAATGAGGGCTGCCTTGCGTTGATCGTCTTTGTGTTGATTGGCTCATATATAATATATTACCGTATAGTTCTATGATGAGAATTCGGGAATTTGGGATCTTGGGAATCTGATTAGGGAAAATGGAGGCATCTAACGCGCGAGTTCATTCTCTCGGCCATACCGAGATTAATTGGGAAAAGTGAGTGCGTTTTCTCCTTCAACTTCCTTTCTTTTCTTCCCTATTATTGTCATTTTGTTTTTGTTTGGTTACCGGGAAAATTAATGAGCGAGTCAATCGATTGGCTTATTAAACATAAATCGGCAGTTTCTGTTTTACCCATTTGAGAATGTATTGGTGTCAAAATCGCTTCTTTTGCAGATTGATTACGGAAAGAAGAGATGGGGGTTAATTTTTATCTGCATTTTTTTGTGTTTTTTGGGTACTGATCCTTGCAGAATCTGTTAGGGTTAGTAGTTTGGTAATAAGGGATTCCGTTCTTTTGCTTGAGGAACACGAACTGTTTGCTAATGTATTCTTCTTCACTGATTTGTGGGAATGTGTTTAGGATATGCCTGAGGCTGTGTTTGAATCCACCTGCCTCGCTTTAGCTCTCTTATTTACTACGAGTTCTCTTGATGATTAGGGAATTGGGGATGTTTTGCCTTGGTCCATCAATTGGCATTGTCATTCATCTCCCATGCCTTTGTTCAGTTTGTTTGCTTCTATTGAGACATGGCTGTATATCCATCGCGTGCTTACTTCCAACCGTTTTTGCAGGCTTGATAAGACTAAGTTTTATGTTGTAGGAGCTGGCCTCTTTACTGGGGTTACAGTGGCATTATATCCTATGTCTGTTGTGAAAACTAGGCTTCAGGTTGCTACAAAGGATACTGTTGAGAAGAATGCTTTTTCTGTAATCAGAGGTATACTTAAAACAGATGGCATTCCAGGTCTCTATCGAGGGTTTGGAACAGTTATTACTGGTGCAATTCCAACTAGGATCATTTTTCTCACTTTGTTGGAGACTACAAAAGCGACTTCTTTCAAGATAGTTGAACCTTTTACACTGTCAGAACCTACCAAAGCTGCTATAGCTAATGGCACTGCTGGCATGATTTCGTCTCTTTGCGCTCAGGCAGTGTTTGTTCCAATTGATGTGGTATGTGGTTAAGGTTCTCATCAGTTATTCTAGTATTTATCTTATGTTACACAAATATCTAGTGACGGATATACATCTGTCAGGAGTACTGAAATGTTGTGCCTGGAATGTGCTTTTTATGCTTTGGGCCTACCCACCACCCCAGCCCAAAGCTTACATTTTCTCAATGAGAAGCAGAAGCGTGGGAGTTGCTAAGTTTTCATTTGATATCATTGTCCAGGTTAGCCAGAAGTTAATGGTACAAGGATATTCTGGTCATACAAAGTATGATGGGGGTCTGGATGTTGCTCGTAAGGTTATAAAATCTGATGGCATAAGAGGGTTATACAGGGGATTTGGTCTATCAGTTCTGACTTACTCTCCATCTAGTGCTGTATGGTGGGCAAGTTATGGCTCAAGCCAGCGTGTCATCTGGAAGTGAGTTCTCATTTTCTTCGTTGTCTATAATATTTTTGAAGAGCTTCATTTTCTTCCTTTTTAATCGGAATCATGATTGCTGTGTCTTTAATCCTCTTATTGATGATCCTGTGTGGCTTTGAACTTCATTTTGCAATTTGACTTGTATGTTGGCCTCAATTATGTAGTTTTACAAGTTTATGTGGTCTTTCTAAATATCATAAATTAACCGTTTTGAATTCTTTATGCTCTCCGATCTCAGAGAGCTTGTTAAAGCAGGGGGAACTGCTACATGTTTACTTTTAGTTAACATGAAATATCCTCAGGTTACTGACAAGGATCTGATATATTGGTTATGATAAAAAAAATTATTAAGAAGTTAGAAGTCTGAGCCATAGTTTTTTTTCTTAATGGTGGTTTCTAGGGTACCCTGAGAGCTTATGCTCTATGCATGCAAGTACATAGTAACTGGCCGTGTAAAGCTAGTCAAGTTGCTAGGATAGTGCTCTATGAGTTTGTTATCTAAGATAACCTTAGTTTCTGATAATTTAATTACTCTTTCTGCATTGCAGTGTTTGATCTTTTGTAGTGAACATCTAATTGTTTTGGGTAGACTTTTAGGTCATGGCAGTGACTTTGAAGGAACTCCACCTAGCAATATGAAGATTATGCTTGTTCAAGCTACAGGAGGAATTATTGCTGGAGCAACAGCATCCTGCATAACAACTCCATTGGACACTATTAAAACCCGGTTACAGGTATGTTTGTATATGCTTGATGTGAAACTACTATTTTCTCTCGTACATATTATCTTTTCCTCTTGCACCTTATTGTCAGTCACTATATTTGGCTGAATATGCAACATAACTTATAGATACCCATCTGTTATAATCTTTGTGATAAGCTTACTAATCATTATGCAATGACCAACAGAAATAGAATGAGTTATTTAACACAGTTTTGAGGGTTGGAAAGATGTTTCTGTACTATGACTTGCTACATGCTACCCTTTTTTTTTTCCCCATATTTTGTTTCATATGTGGTGATTAGTTTTCTTTTGCAGGTGATGGGACATGAAAGGAAAAGCTCTGCCAAACAAGTTGTTAAAAATTTGATCAAGGACGATGGATGGACAGGCTTATACAAAGGATTGGGTCCAAGATTTGTCAGCATGTCAGCATGGGGAACCTCTATGATTCTAGCTTACGAGTATTTGAGTATGATCTCTTTTTCTTTCTAGTTCACATTGACAATTTGTCATGATGAGTTTATCTGTATTAGATGCTTAAGGCTTGAAACCTTTATGGTAGTTATTTTGTGATTATGAACCTTATGAATTATCTAATATAAGGCTTATTTGATTTACGACTTATCTGTTTTTTGCTTTTGGTGTAATACTTGTTTCTTTGTCTAATTTGTTTTCCTGTAATTGATCTATACCCATGTTCAACATTGATGTATAAATCCATTGATACTTAAAATGTTTTTTCCAACTCAGAGAGGTTGTGTGCGAAGGATGAATAGATGAGCTGCTGAGGTTTCCCAATTCCATTGCTGCTGAAGAGACTTGCAATCTGAAGCTGGCTAGGATTTGCTTGCATAGATTCTTCGCTTGACTGGTTTTCTCTTACATTTGTAAAGCTGAAATAACATTGTAGATACTACAGGCAGCTCTTATATTGTCTTAATTGAGGAGCCAACCTCATTGTTATTACACCCAGATTACTTCTAGATTAGAAGCTTTTTGGATCCAGCCACAATTCTTTTAGGCATATAATGTTAACTTATGCTTCTTTTAGTCGTCATGTTACAGGAAATTTGAAAGAGTTGTATCATTTATGTGTTTAGCAATTGTAAGCCATACTGGCCAAGAATTAAATTTGTACGACATCACTGTCTTACAATCTTCAGTTAGTAGCATTGTGACAAAATTTTTCCATGCAACAATTGATGTGCCTCTACAGGTTCAGAAGTAAATAAGCCTGTTTATTTTTTATTTAATTTCTCGCATGATCCATATTTGGTACTCTGGTTGGTTGATAATGTAGTTGCAGATTGCTTCAAGTTCGTCATTATGCTTATGATCATTGATCATTGATGAATTAAGATCGATCACTTCATCTACTAGCAACAAGAATGACAGCAAATGTTTGCTATCTTCCATTCTTTTCATTAAGAACTTAATATGCAGTTACAGGACTCAAGTGAAGTAAGTTGTCATGCTAAAGTTCAGGGATTTTTGGAATTTTACTTGTCAAGGATTTTCAATCCTTGGTAGGTAACTTCATCTTCGAATTGGTTTTTCCAGGACTGCAGAGAAGAAAAACTCTTCCCCGAGCTTATCTGTCTTCGGGACCACTCGCCATAACAGTTTTCTGTATCCTATCCTTGTAAACT
Source organism: Erythroxylum acuminatum (assembly GCA_026284645.1). Lineage (NCBI taxonomy): Eukaryota > Viridiplantae > Streptophyta > Magnoliopsida > Malpighiales > Erythroxylaceae > Erythroxylum > Erythroxylum acuminatum. Next base: position 23,928,447 of record JANKOD010000001.1, on the reverse strand, counting down.
CATTCAAGTACAGCTTCAACTCTTCCTTCTTGCAGAAGAAGCGGTCTACCCAAAGGAGCCCTTTTGGTCGAAGAACACGGTCCCAGTCGAAAAGCACAAACTGGAGAAGTTCCATGCCGATCCACCCATCCAAGAAGAGACTGGAATGAACAATGTCAAGAGTGTTATCAAAGAATGGTAATCTTGATCCTATTGATACATAGAGAGGAAGAAGACCTCTCAATGCAATCACCTCACTGAAAGGGGCTCCTATGTTTAAGGTTGCTGATGCAATGGTGACATTCTTTTCTTTCATAAGTGCAGCAAAGGTGCCAGATGTTGGACTAAAATCAAGTCCAATGCGTATTTCCCCTGGCTTTAATCTCAGAACTTCGTCAATGGTGAATTCTGCTGAAACAGACTCGTTTGTTGGCATCTTCCACCCTACTTTTGTAAGATTGAAACAGTCTGCACATTTGTAGAATCCTTTCCTGGCTGTTGTTTCATTTGAAACAAGACAGGAGTAACTTTTGCACTTATAATGGCTCCACAGGATATTAGCATCATTAGGTTGTGTCCAAAGAGAGGAATTTGCTGGAAACGGCTTGCTGTAACTTGGAGGTGTTCTTGAAAAGCATCTCCTTATAGGCAAAGGTTCACATCCACTGGCTACAAGTTTCTGAGCCAAATCCCAGTCATCTGGGCACATAGCATAAGCTTTGTAACCCATGAAACGATCAAGATGAGTCGCTATGTGAGAACAAGGTAACCCAATGGAAGGATTGATAGTTTCAACTCCAAGAAAGTTCTTCTTCCCAATTTGTTTGTTTGTTTTTGGCGAGGTATAATTATAGAGCTCACCTGAACTGAAGAACTTTGCACCTCTCAACTCCTCACTTTCCTCAGGTTCGGTTAAATCTTCATCAACCTTGCTCATTTCGCTGCCATTAATCGGAACATTTCCTGATAGACTGTCTGCGAGTTTGTCCAAGCATACAGCTATGGTAAGAACTTGATCAGAAAACTTTGCTACAGATCTTGAGACTGAACTCTCATTGTGCAAGTGCTCTAGCAGAACTCCCAGTTTGGTCTGCAAGTTGGTGAGTTGGCTGTGAAATGAGTAAGGAATAGTATCAGGTCTGTGAGAGGTTCTGGTTGCATAGGTAGTGAGGAGCAAATAAGAGTGTGAAACATTGAAATTCAGGATGACAATTGTCAGGAGACAGATAAACAAGAGAGGACATAGCATTAGAAGAAATCTTCCGGTGAGGCATTTCAGAGATCTCTGAGTAGTTTGTGTCTGCATATTATCAGAAGTCTTTAGTTTCTCTGAACAATCTGCCTTACTGCTTTCTCTTGGCCATTTTTGACTTTCTTTATGGAGATCAGATCTTCCTGCTATTCTTTATTCAAGTTTTAACATTCCCAAGATTCTTAATTTCTTAATACATTGTTTCGTCTTCCTGCCAATAACTTTGTAGACAAGTTTCTTGGACTTGGTTATCTTTAATTGCTGATTCCAAGGCTTCAAAACCAAGCAAGTACCAGGAGAGACCCCTTTAATGTGGAAGCAGTTCACTAATGCAAGTAGAAAAAGGTTGTTCTAAAGTTTTTATATTCCAGATTATGAATTACATTGTATTTCTGTGTTTGTGGATAATTGCAAACTGGTGCAGATAACACACGTACAATTACGATAAATTATGATACTGGTTTAGATAGCAACCGCAATGGCATTTACAGGGCAATCTCATCGTCCCCTTGAATCCATTATGTCAGAGAACACTTCCCTTGAAATTAAGCCACTGGGATCAGTTGAACTGGCTTTGGTTTCAAATGTGCTGTTCTGGTAGGGGGACGACTTCCTTGAACTCGAAAATGGCTTGTCGTTATCGGTGGCAACGGCTTCTCTACGTTCTAACAATGGACTCTCCTGACTCTCACCATCTGTAACAGTTCTGTTCTTGTCTGCAGTTTCTTGAAGCTGCAGCGCAAATTCAAGCCCCCATACTACATCACCCATGGTAGGCCTCTCATTTCCTTTCTCGTGCAAACAGCTTTCTGCAATGGCTCCAAATCTTATCAAGCTCACGGGGTCAACTTCTTGGCCTTTCAAATGCTTGTCCATGATACGATCAAGCATTCCTCTTCGGTAACACTTCATGCCCCATTCAGCCAAGTTCACCTGATCTTTCGGAAGGTCGTGAATCAATGGTCGCCTAGCACATAGCACTTCCAACAGCACTACCCCAAATGAGTAGACATCGGATTTCTCTGTTAGTTGTTGCCGGCGGCAGTATTCAGGGTCGATGTAACCAAAACTGCCACGAACCATGGTACTGACGTGAGTCTGAGATAAGCTAGTAGGGCCTATTTTCGACAGACCAAAGTCTGAAACTTTTGCCACCAAGTTCCCATCTAGTAGGATGTTCGTGGACTTCACATCTCGATGAATGATCGTGTTCTTGGAACCTGTGTGAAGATAATGCAACCCTCTTGCGGCTCCGAGACATATCTCTAACCTTTGCTTCCATTTAAGAGGAGGACCCTCTGTTTTGTAGAGATGGTCTTTGAGGCTACCATTTGGCATGTACTCGTATACTAAGATCATCTCACTTTGATCTTCGCAGTATCCAATTAAGGAAACAAGATGAACATGGCGGAGACTCGACAACATCTTAATCTCTGTGTGGAACTCGTGCATCCCTTGTTTCGATGATGAATCAAGCCTCTTGATCGCAACTGGGATCGACCCAGGCTGCAAGTATCCTTTATAGACGTTTCCAAATCCTCCAAAACCGATAAGATTTTGAACATCAAAGTTTTTCGTGGCTTCTCTCATCTCATCAAGTGTAAACAATCGACAGAGATCAATTGGCAGGGAAGGCATTGTGATGGTGGTGGTGGAGGAAAACGATGGCACGTGATCTTCCATTTTCCTTCTTCGTTGGTAGATAAAGAAACAGATAACTAACAAGGTAGAGAAAGCAATAGCCGCAGCTCCAATGGGTATTATCAGAGTTAGAAACCTTTTACTCTTTGTCTTCTTACTTCTAATTGCTACAGATTCCGGTGGTGCAAGTGCATCCGGTAGTTCAGGATTTGGTCCGGCAAGAACACCGTCCGATCTGTTGAGCTTGAATATCTCCAAACCATTCAAAATCGCATCATAATAATTAGGATGATTATCAATATTTGGGTGTAAATCGAGCCGTAAGTCCACCTTGCCGGTGATTCCTTTCAGAGAAGGCATGAACACCACATAATCCCTGTATATCGGAATACCATGTCCGCCACTCGACGCCATCACATCTAATTGTTTCTGAGCTGTCATGTTATTGATGAATATGTCGAAAACTCGTTGGTAAGACTCCACGAACCTTTCTGACTCGCAGAAATGAAGTCTAAAAAGGTAGTTGAAACCAGAATCAGCAGGGAAGAGCCATGTCAGGTTGCTGTTTAGGTTAACCTGACCGTTGTTTCCCATTGTACGTTTAGTCCTGTACACGATAGGCGGTGCAACATATTCAGGTGTATCTTTTGTGTATCTGATCGTGAAATTTTCTGCCGCCGAGTGCACTACTCCCGGATTACCCAAGATAAAGTTCGTATCATCACGCCACGTTCGAAACATTCCCGAATCATTAACATTGGCTACGGACTGGCCGCCGACGTTTAACCGGTAAGAATTTTCAAGAGCTGTTTTGTTGTCGAAATTCAAAAGATCACCGTTGCTCGTGTATAGATTGCTTGGCATGGACACTATTTCTACGCCATTAACGAAGGCAAACGAGCTTTGAGATGGGGTGAAAGTTATCTTGAGTTGTTCCGTTTCCCACACAGTTATTACAAACTCCTTGAAGAAGGAGGAAGCTTGTGGATTAATGGAGGAAACAGTTAAATAGGCACTGAAGTTGCTCAGAAGAGTGTAACCATTTGCAGTGACTGAAAAGAAAGAAGCTGAACTGTTGAAGCTTGAGTAGGCTGCCGGGTAGAAGTAAAGACGTACAAATTTTGGTCCAGACACGACAGGGAAATTGTAGGTGAAGTTGGAGTGGATGAGACGGGCTGTCATATAAGGTACGCGGTTGACTGAAGAGTCCTGTGGTGATGATGCTGAGGAAGTTTCCGACAACATCGATGCATTGGAAGGAAGAAACCGGGACAGGGTGTCGCCATCCCAAGTCCGGCCATCTGATGCTTTGATTGGCCTGGATTCACCACAATTCAAGAGTATAACGTCCGTGGGCTGGTAAGTACCAGAAGCTTGCGGCGTGGTTATGGAGAGGAGGAGGTTTAGGATACTGATGATCATCGAAAGGTAAAGAGGAATGCTTGGGATTGGGCTGTCACTGTTTGTGTTCGAACATGTTGAAGAAGAAAGTGTAGGCATATTGAACTTGTAAATCCTTAGCTTAAGTTTCTTTCTTATAAATAACAAAGATGAAGAGTTGGTTTGAATAGTAAAACCAATTTCAAGTGCCTTTGATTCTCAATGTTTGAGTTATAGTAATGACTCGGTACTTGATTTGTTAATATCGATATTACCATTTTAGATAATTTGTTAAAATTATAAAATAATTTTAAAATTTTATAAAATTACAAAATAATTCTTTAATATATTATGTTATA